>JAODUO010001416.1:2500-55000 GCA_025642075.2 Ridgeia piscesae | reverse complement strand
AATATTTCGCCGACGCGTACAAAATATTTCGCCGACGCGACCATGGATTTCGCCGACGCGTCAGAGATTTCACCGCCGACGTAGTAACGTTGCCGACGCGACCAGTTACCTACAATAGTATGGGTTGGTGCTGTTGGAAACATTTTTTCTAATAGCGGCGCCCAAATTTACGTTGCTGCTGTTTTACTGGGGGGGCACAACCATGTCTGTCATTCCAGGGGCTCTGTTCCCACGTCTTGAAGGTATAACGTCCGCCGAATTGTGTTTAATGGCGCTCGTAACAACGTACGTAATTTGAAAGTTTCCACCGCGAAAAACGTGCGATAGGTTCAGTTTCAAAGCAAGCGTTGTTGTTGGTATTACAGCCAAGGAGTGCCAAGTTGAAAGGAGAGGTGACCGCAATAGGGCACGCAAGCCTCCATTCCCGCCATATTGTTGTTTTTTTGTAATGTTATTTTGCCATTTTCATACATGATCCCGTCTCCAACGACTCGCGAACAAGCTATGCATTCTTTTTTCATACGGGGGTAACTACGGCCGCAGCAAACTCCGTTTAGCTGTTATAGGTGTCCACCCAACAATAAAACATCTAGAAGGCGAGAATTGGTATGCAGATAAGTTATAATTTTAAAATTGTTGTAATATTGCAGTAAGTTTAACTTTGAATACGCTTACTAACAACGAGATGGGACCACAACTGTGGGTGGTCTAGTTATGTATCGTTCAAAACGGACCGGAAACGAGTATCAGTTGTTTGCCGTACTCCTTCTGGTCTTTGATGTTCAACGATACGATGTCCCATTGACTTCAGTTACAATTACTACGCTGTCTATTCCCGGGTAGACCCGGCAGAGGAACATACTTGTGTAATGTCATTTGAATCGCTCTGCTTAGTCGCAACACAGGAAAATGCATATTATTTGTTGTGATAATAAACGACTATAAAGAAAACGCTGTAGTGAATCGGTAACTGGTGTGTTATGTATATACTCATGATCTATCATTCATCTGAAGATATTTAACGACTTCGTTCTATGTTTTGTTTAGAACAAACCAGCATTGGTACACCGTGCGTGTTTCCCTTCATCTACAAAGGTGTGACGTATGACGAGTGTATATTACGTGATTCAACTGTCCCATGGTGCTCCACAACCGCAAACTATGACCAGGACAAGAAGTGGAGGAATTGTCAACCGCGTATGTCAGTTGACTTAATCACATTGCTGGTATTATTATGTATATTACAAAAACAGTTTCCCCCAGTCGCGGCAGTCAGCTTGTGCGAGCAACTCACTCCAACGATCGCTCTCGCCGCTTCTCTTGTGTTGGTCTGTGTAGTCGGCACCACATTGGCCGACGCTGAAACTTAGGGCACCACAATGGTGCATACAATTCGGCAACATTTGGAGTTTAAATCTGCACATTGGATTAAAGTGCACCTTTGTCTTCCTGCTGAATTGCAATGTAAAAACGTATATTTAGTGGCACACACACACACACGCACGCACGCACGCACGCACGCACGCACGCACGCACGCACGCACGCACGCACGCACCACACACACACAACACACACACACACACACACACACACACACACACACACACACACACACACACACACACACACACACACACACACACACACACACTGGTATGCATGCAATACAACATAATCCGTCTCCTACGACTCGCGAACAAGCTATGCATTCTTTTTCATACGGGGGTAACTACCGCCGCAGCAAACTCCGGTTAGCTGGTATAGGTGTCCACTCAACAACAAAACATCTAGAAGGCGAGAATTGGTATGCAGATAATTTTAAAATTGTTGTAATATTGCAGTAAGTTTAACTTTGAATACGCTTACAAACAACGAGATGGGACCACAACTGTGGGTGGTCTAGTTATGTATCGTTCAAAACGGACCGGAAACGAGTATCAGTTGTTTGCCGTACTCCTTCTGGTCCTTGGTGTTCAACGATACGATGTCCCATTGACTTCAGTTACAATTACTACGCTGTCTATTCCCGGGTAGACCCGGCAGAGGAACATACATGTATAATGTCATTTGAATTGCTCTGCTTAGTCGCAACACAGGAAACTGCATATTATTTTTTGTGATAATAAACGACTACAAAGAAAACACTGTAGTGAATCGGTAACTGGTGTGTTATGTATATACTCATGATCTATCATTCATCTGAAGATATTTAACGACTTCGTTCTATGTTTTGTTTAGAACAAACCAGTATTGATACACCTTGCGTGTTTCCCTTCATCTACAAAGGTGTGACGTATGACGAGTGTATATTACATCATTCACCTGTCCTATGGTGCTCCACAACCGCAAACTATGACCAGGACAAGAAGTGGAGGAATTGTCAACCGGGTATGTCACTTGACTTAATCACATTGCTGGTATTATTATGTATTTTCACACAAAAAAACAGTTTCCCCCAGTCGCGGCAGTCAGCTTGTGCGAGCAACTCACTCCAACGATCGCTCTCGCCGCTTCTCTTGTGTTGGTCTGTGTAGTCGGCACCACATTGGCCGACGCTGAAACTTAGGGCACCACAATGGTGCATACAATTCGGCAACATTTGGAGTTTAAATCTGCACATTGGATTAAAGTGCCCCTTTGTCTTCCTGCTGAATTGCAATGTTAAACACGTATATTTAATGGCACACACACACACACACACACACACACACACACACACACACACACACACACACACACACACACACACACACACACACACACACACACACACACACACACACACACAAAACACAACACACACACACACACACACACACACACACACACACACACACACACACACACACACACACAATATTACGTGCTATGCACGTGAAAGAGCTAATACAAAGCAACCATTCTGAACGGTAATCAAATTTGTAACGCCAGTGGTTTATTAGTAAAATAATTCCAAAGTGGATAATTTTACTGAAATCATCGGCTTCATAGAGGCGTCCATGATGCGCCTCTTCCTGTTGTCTGACCGTGGTCTGACCACTCAGCACGCAGAACCGGCCTTAAAGTCACGTGGCCGATTACGTGCGTCAATGCTATCGCCGTTGTAAACACAATGTTGTAAGATACGCGAACTTCGAAGAAGGACATCCGTTCGAAGAACGTTGCTTCGAATAGGATGTTTCTCACCGTATATACCGGATCAAGATCCGCAGAAACGTCGGCGACGTCGAGTTTTGAAGTATGGAGCTGTGCAAACGATATTAGCGCGATATTTAGTCACCAACGATAGTCGTCGAAACGGTTCACCGATCGAATCCTTCCGTCGCCGTAGCCAAGTCATCAGAGCGCGCAAGAAGGTTAGTAAATATTATTAAGTCTTCTGTATCTAAATTATTTAAATCTTGTACCATTAGACACATTGCGATGTCTGTCGAGATGACTTATGTACATACTGATATTGTTCATAAACATCCACCACAGTTAACGTTCTAGAAGGTATGTACATGTGATCATGGAGCCGCTAACTAGGTCCAAGCGAGTTAGGCCGTCCGATATTGTTATTCATTGTTATTAGTTTTATTTTATCCTACTTTGAATGGTATATATCACGTTTGCATGAACAGAGGCATAAAATAAGGTAAAGCTACATGTCAATAACACTAAAAACCAGCTGAATGCAAGCCAGATCATAGACGTCATAGTCAATCCGCATGAACGATAATATAGGCACTTTGATATCACTCGCTAAATAAGTTTTCAAAAGTACTGCCTTTCGAGTTTCGTAGCTACGCATGCAGTTCCTATTTTCAGGTTGACCGCTCTGAAAGTGCCAACATGACTGCTATATTTTTCAGTAAACATATTATTCAAACATAAAAAATACCATTGCGAATGTTGTTTTCAATCATTTATGTTATTTGTTCAGTGAGAGAACAAATTACAAATTCTGTGTGCTGTATCAGTTCAGATACTCATACAACATTGATACTAGGACTTGTTACAGCTTACAGTAAAGGATGAATAATTAGCTATGATGAGACATAACTTATGTACTGTAAAAAAAATGACTTTGCAAATTTGCAATATATTGGTAGTTTCTTGAAATATTGGGGACACACTGAGCAAACAAGAAGAAACATTAATAGACTAACATAATATACTAGATGGAACGTGGACTTGTAGATATCCCACAAGATAAGATCACTCTATCCAATAGAACACTAGATCTTCGGATAAACACTCGGTAAACATTTGGAACCAGTTTCTTCTCCACCACAATGAGTGGAATTCTCTACCCTCAACCATTGTGTCGTGCAAATCACTAATGTAATTCAACAAAATTTAATCCAATAGTTTAGCAAGTAAGTCAGATGATCCACCATGCACATTAGCGTGATGTCTCAATATGACATTTTGCCAGTTAACAATATACATTGTCATATATATTCCTGTTCGTTTAATATTTTGAGGTGCCAACGTTTATGTTTATTGGATAATATAAATTAAAGCACTTAATATAAGATACAACATGACACAAACAATGTAGCGATAAATGCTATTGTCATTATGTAAGAGGAATGTCATAGTGGAGTGAAATGTTTGTAAGACGCAGTATTATTTTACCGATTATGTATTCAATACCACATTTACCAACATTAGGAAATTGCATGACTGAGCACTGTCAACTCTAGTGCATAAACACTAAGTGATCATGTAATCAGTTATCATACCTTAGTTTATGTAATATGTATCACCACACAAACATACACACATCTCTATTCAATGAAGACAGCAGCTGGAGCAGCATCACCATCTATCTGTGCAAGCACTGTGCAATAATATGAATGCAGTTCTAGTGCATGCAACTCAGTATCTGTCACTCCTGTCAGCTGTCAAATTAAGATCTTAGTGAGTGTATGTCATCTGCCAGAACACTTCTGTACTCTATCCATGACCCGTTCCATCCTTACAGTCCCATTTCCTTTCTTGATAAATGTATCTAGCCTAATCCTGTCCTGGTTGTTGATATTGCCACTTCCAACACACTGCACCAAAGTAAAGGACACTGTTCACTATTACACTGTAACATATATGCTGCTTATTTGGCGCATATTGAATGATCTTTTGTCATATAAAAACATAGTAAATTCAAACAGTCAATATTTAGCACTACAGCATGTCCTGTTTATTTATAGGGATGGAACCATGGCTCTAGCAAGAACGTCCGGCCACGTCCTGGCGAACCCTGACAACATGGCTGTTTTCTGGTCAGGACGCAAGCAATTGGAGCTGCAGAAGACACTACAGCTGTATGTTTACCTGCAGATCCACCAGCCCATGGCAGACAGAAAGAGAGAATGGTGAATTACATCTTTGTCAGAACTCTGGCCGCTGCCCACAATGACTGTCCATGTCGGAATTGCAGTCCTTGGGACAGATATGCCCAAGCTAATGAAACAAGATCTGCTGGTGTCAAGAGTCAGTTGATTTGTTCATAATCAATCCAACTGCTTATTTACAAATCAACTGATAATTTGTAAGGGCAGCAGTCAACAAGTGCTGAGTGTTATCCCATATCTTGTTCTCCGCTGAGAGCACAGAAGTTCCATCTTATGGCTGGTATACACTGGTATGACTCCCTGTACCCTTCGACCAAGCCTGCATGGATCCACCAGGTAAAACTCTCTGTATATGGCCGAATTGCACACGTGAAATAAAATAAGGCCTAAATAAATATATCAACTATGTACAGTGGCGCAGTGGTTTAAAGCTTTGGACTCGGCTTCAGACTCTCAACTACGAGAACGAAACCATGTGGTGCTGTGTCGAACCTTGGGCAAGTCTGTTCACCCGTCATTGCTCCAATTCACTCAGCTATGTAAACAAGTAACTGGCTATAGACAATGGTGGATATTTATTATATGTATTAATTACAGCTTGGCTGGATGCTTCCCACAGTCATGAGATGGTGTTTAATTAAGTAGGTCTGCCAGGGAGTAAAGTGTAAAGCACTTTGACAAGGACAATGCTAAGCAAATACATTGACATTTATTTAAATACAAATACTCTTGGGGGATCCAAATACTTTTTATTCCTAAACATCAATTACAGATACTTAAAAAGTATTTAAATACTTTCAAATACAAATGTTTGAAGATTGGATACTGCACTATATAAGAACTGTGTTGACAGGTGACATATGAAAATGGAGGTAACTCAATCCATTATCATTGTAGAATACATGTTGTGTTTTTATAAAAATCATTGGAACGTTTTTTTAGTTCTGACATAGTGGACAACTGGGCATGCTACTCGAAATGTTCTAGAATGATCCTAAATCAGTTACTGTTAAACATTAATTGTTGGGTATATTTCTACTATAGAATAATGTGTGGTTTTTTCATTGTATGAAATATCATTTGTATTATATAAATGTTGTATCATGTTAGTTTGCTCTAATGTTATTTTCATTGTCAATAAATTGTGAGCAACACATTTCACTGTTTATAATACATGAACATATACTTACATTTTTTTGGCAGATACATGTGAAAGTTGTCTAACCGGTTACATTTGGAAGCACTGTCTGCTCCAAACACAGAATATAAAATCCATGGCCATTTGTAATATATCATGGACATCTGAAACAGAACCAGATGTTTAAATTAGTTTTTCATGAATTAGAAATATTAGTAGCACAATGTGGAACTTGACGGCTACTATTATGGTTACCTCGCCTCTATTATGGTTACCTCGACAACAAAGTTACATTGCAATTAAGATCACCGCAGAATATACATAAATATATCCACATATGTTATACTTTAGAATATTTGTTCTGCTAGTTGTGTTACTTTTACCCAGTTCAAATGGTTATTTTAATAGAGACATTCCACTGTACACATATTTCAGCTAAAAAAAACTATTATTCAGCATGAAGTTGATTTCATAAAGAACATGGGTGGTGATTTTCTTTCTTTATTTAGCCCTCCAGAATTATGCTCCAAACCTTCCCTTTAAATATACCCCGCCTATTTAAAGAACAATCAATATTGACACCACATAGTTAGATAATTAATCTTTCCCTATATGGCTATAGTTCCACTGGTGTGTTCTATTTATATCTATGATTGACACACATCTGTTTCATAGCCGCACAGGTCATGCTATATCAATAATACAAAAACATGCCACAGTCGCTATTGTTAATATAATAATGTCCAGTATTTGAAAAACAACAATTAATCTGCATTTTTGTCACAGTTGTGGACAATTGTGATTCCTGAAAACAGTTTTAAGCTAGGGCGAAGGACCGAGCCTGTCACTCTGTGTGGGTGTCAGGCTGACATAAATCGGAGAGCCATGCCCATGACCCCATATGATATTTGCTTCAAATTGGGAAACCTCACGTTGTGTATAACATATCCGACACTACACCACTGATTTGGAGAATAATACACGGCATGGCTGTGACTAAGAAGAAACTCGCCGAATCCCGGGATCGAATGCGAGGCCATCAAAATACCTGTCAGTGTTTCAAAGTTTCAGCGAGTTTCGACCACTTGTCAATGTCGCCTCGGCTTGTTACTCGCCTCTGCATTTCGGCTTCCGGCGGGTCTTCTTTACCAGGTTTACCAGCGCGTTCAGTTCTATCTTGAAAATGTTGGCCCTTATCGTTGCAACCGAAATTCAGCTATTTCTGAACGAAAATCATGTTCGCTTCCCTACACGCCGGGTACACGAAGCGGATGTAAACATCGCGAAGCGCCACCTGGCGATTATTTTAACGGAATTTTAAATACAGATTTGCCCGATCTGCCGCTCATTGTGCCAAACATTCGCTGCGTCACACATCAGTCAAAATGGCGCGACTTACGAACTTTGATAGAAAAGGTGTTCAAATTTTTTTTTTACTAATAAACCACTGACTTTAAAAATATGATTACCGTTCAGAATAGTTCGTTTTTATTAACTCTTTCACGTGCATAGCATGTAACTTTTCCCTTTTGGTTCCCTTTAAGTGATGTTCACACGTTTTTGTTTACATGATATTGTTAGTATGCGTTATTTCTTTTGTGTATTTGATTGAGGACACCTTTTTAATTTTCCTTATTTACTGTTATTATGTCCACCAGAACTAACGGTTACTAGTTTATATGTTGAAAATGTATTTATAATAAGGGATTGCGTAATTGTTAAATGCTCTGGTTTTAATAAAAAAATCATACTCAATTACTAACTCGCAATGTTAGTTTTCGCATTTGCATTGTTTAAGATATAATATAGTAAGTGATGTTCACACGTTTTTGTTTACATGATATTGTTAGTATGCATTATTTCTTTTGTGTATTTGATTGAAGACATATATGTATATACATGGGGATTGTGTATATATTGATGAACATGACAGCAACTCTTGCAGAAATGGTAGCATTTGTACAGAAGCCGTGAATAAGTACTGTGGTACATGTAAAAGAACAAACCTACTTTCATACTGTTATGCCGTCTTTAGATAATGTTTGACAAGCTATTATTAGTGTTTATTATTACGTGGGTTTAATATATTTGAAGACATTTCAAATAACTTACTAGCAGCGACAATACGTTTGTCGTTTTACATGTATGACATGTTTTAGATATCGACGAATGTGCTAGCAGCCCGTGTCAAAATGGCGGTTCCTGCAGTGATGAAGTGAACAAGTTCAGATGTAATTGTACCAGTGGGTACGAGGGCGCCACCTGTCAAACCGGTAGGTAATTGTGTAGAACACGGTGATATCCAAACCATTATGTACACGTATTATACACGTTTATTAATATGAGTGGTACATGATATGGTAGACATTCTGTTGAGCGATTGACTGCGAGGAACCAACTGACATGAGAATCATCGATTTCAATGAGGAATGAACATATATTCTTTCTAGATCTCAGTGAATACGTCGTTTCCCGTTTAACAAAGATACGCTGAATGTTTGATAGCAAACAGCTATAGTAAGCTTTGTACATAAACAATGTTGTTTGTAATTCAATAATATCTAGAAATTTCAAGACACGCAAATGTTGAAAAAGTGGATTTGTGTGATCCAAACGATTGGCACCATATATCATGCGAATAATTCTTTTAGCAGCAAGACTACTAATAATATTTGTTGAATATGTATTACCCCATATTTCTACGCAGTATGTTAAATATGGCAAAAACAGTGAATACTATATAATATGCATACTACTCCTGTTTAGCAGATGACTACATCTATATATTATACCTACACTTTTAGAAAGCTTTGATTTTACATATGTAATATGATAATTCCAGTTAAGTAAGTCATCAACATACACTAATAAAAGCTTTGCAAGTCTTACTCTTTCAATATTAACATTCCGTATATGTATAACAACATGTCTACAGAACATATGCTTTCCAAATAGTATGTAAAAAAAATTATATGTGTAATATTAATATATTGACTACAAACCAAGTAGACATCTTGTCCTATATATTACACACATTATCACTTAATTTTCCGATATCACTATCAGCACAAAAATGGCAGTTCATTCCAAGCGTGTGCAGGCCTTGTTTGAAGCTTTCTTTGCATCTCATCTCGGCTTTGGTTTTTCTCTTCTTCCTTTTCTTCCAACTTCCGCTCAGTATTCCACATTTGGCAGTCTGTCATAGCTCAGTCTTTATGTGTGCCCTGCCCATCTCTTTCTGTTTCTCACTTGTTCCCTCTTTATGTGTTTTTTCATCCCAGTTCCCTCTCTCAATACCTTCGTCTTGTCTGCTGATTGTGCACATTATTACTAAGTCAATTTCTATAAATAGATAATAAAGTAATACTTTAAAAACTATTTCTGTTGACAGTGGTTGATTGTGTCAAAATGGCGGTTCCTGCAGTGACGAAGTTAACACGTTCAGTTGCACTTGTGACAGCGGACACGAAGGCGCCATTTGTCATTATTGTATGATGAACTCTGCTTTGGTGATTCTATTGTATTTTGCATATATGTTTGGCAGTTGTGCGGTGGGCATGTTAACTCAAAATGTTGTAACGTATTTGTGGTCATTTTGCCTTTTCCAGCTCACCCCTTTCTCGACCCTCCCGTCAACATGGATGTGATGAGGCGACTCAACGACGCCAACAATGACACGTGTCTGTCTCTGGCCTCCACGGATATGTACAAGTTCTCGGCGCTCTCCAGTAGCTGGATTCCGGAGCCTCAGGACAACTGCTGGTTCGAGGGACTAGTCATCCAAACACACGTTCCGGACCAACTGAAGGCGTCGTTCACGATCAGACTCACCGGACATGGTCTCGTGTGCGACATTTCACACATCGAAATGATGGTCCGTCTCACGAAGTCGCCGCCCTGCCCAGTTGCCGGGGAATTCACCCCGTGCACTCTGAGTGGCGTTGATGACGGAGGTCTGACGACGTGCGTGGCGAAGTGTCTCTGTGACGGGAAGGACTGCAAACACGCGATTATCCACATCCCGGAGATGCAGGAGGACTGGAAAATATGTGAAATCACTGTAGAGTAAGAACTGTTTGCGATTAAAATGGTCGTAGCAGCTGCACTTCTGTTGGTAAATATGTGTCTTCAAAGTGTTTTGTTAACGTTACTTATGTACAGGAATAACATCAAGAATCTACTTTTGTGGCCATTGGCGTATTTACCATTAATATATACTTATCTCAAGTGACGTGATATGACGATGCCTATTTTTAACGCAACTTTGGGCCAGTTTGGCCGCATATTTGTATTTCTGTTATAATATGGCTGCAATGACCTGAAATGCCCGATTAAATATAGCTCCCGTGAAATATTTTCTTATGAAGCAATAGTAAATAAGTTCACTACTATAATTATATATGTACAAATTACAAACAACAGGAATAGAGTTTTTGTTTAAGATACACATATAGATGGGTAATAAGGGCGATATCGAGGGAGGGAGGGAGGGAGGGAGAGATGGAGGGAGGGAGGGAGTGAGGGAGGGAGGGGGAGGGAGAGGGGGAGAGAGGGAGGGAGGGAGGGAGGTAGGGAGAGAGGGAGGGAGGGAGGGAGGGAGGGAGGGAGAGAGAGAGAGGGAGGGGAGGCAGGGGAGGCAGGGGAGGCAGGGAGGCAGGGAGGCAGGGAGGCAGGGTAGCATGGAGTGGGGAAGGGACGGTCAGAATGGAGGGAGATGGCGCGAGGGAGTGATGAATGTTAAGAGGAAGAGAAGGCTGATAAAAGATTGAAGGCTAAACGGGAGAGATAGTAAATATATGGGATAGGAGATGTGGTAACGAGATATTTAGAGGGACGGGAAGTTAGAAGGAAGGTTGGCGAGAGAGAGAGAGTTTAGTTAAGGAGGAATGATGGAGGAAGGCAGGACATGATGACGAGAGGTAGAGAGGAAGAGAGAGAACGGAAATGAATATATGGTGGGTAGTTAAAGTGATATGGAGATTATGTCATTCGATGTTTGTGAAACATTTTGCTGCATCGCTAATAAACGAAAGAAATATTACGTTGCAGTCTCTGTGTCGACTGGGTCCTTTCGCGCAGTCAGCGATTTGGAGCAGGACGGTTTTCGGTTCTTTGGAATAATAAATTTCACGATCTTATTCTGCGAATTCCGTATTATCATATTTGTGTAGTACAGACAACGGCTCATTTAGACTAATTTGGTATTTCCCCTACACAGAGTGATATGTTTGCATTGTTGTGATTGGTTTGTTTGTACGGCACAACTTTCCCCTTACGTAGATTTATAAATAGCGAATAAAATTAAATATCTCTTTTTCGCGTTATATAGAGACAATATCAAATAACATACAACCAAAGAATGCATTGCAATGCCATTCATACTTACACTAAATCCGTGCCTCTGGATAAATACGAATATGTTTTACAAAATGATGTATAGTTGTGTGCTAATCATTATTTGGTCATGTGACCTTCTTTATGAAGAGTCGTTCCTTGTCTGCATTGTTAATAAAATTGTCCCGTGTGTCCGCAACACAATTTATTGACACTATTTGTCACACATTAGTTATTTTGCCAATACAATCGTCATTGTCTGCGTTGTGTAAGGGATTGTTATTTTATCGACTTTTAATTACTTTTAATTAGTTGTTATTAGCAGTTGACACACCATGCATTGCAATAACATATACACATCTGTTGTCGTGACAGCATAATGTGTGTTTTATGGTGGTGCATGGTGGGTGCAATTCTTATTTTGATTGTTAAATGGCATTCTTAAAGCGATTATTTTATAATTTTAAACTGCTTGAAATATATGCAATATTTTATAATTATTATAATAGTGTTAACAACATTATTTGACGTATGTATTTGCCTGCGTTTCTTTAATAACTTATAACATTGACAAAATACCGGAAAAATTACTCCGATAATGCTGATTTCTGGTTGGCGCTTCGGCTATTTTGTCCGTTTAAGTTATGAATAACATGAAATTAGTTATTTTTTGTGACAGACAAAATACATTGTATAACACAGTTTTGTATTGTTTAAATTAACTGTATATTTGGATGGTTTTAAGAGGATATTCGGTCATACATCTAAGACATTTACATAAATTATGTTTGAATAAAATTGCAACAATCACGTTCGTGTTTTTCTGTCTTTATTGTGATGGTGATATGAATATCGCATTGGTATGCATTACCTGAGGGGGATTAACGGGGGGTTAACACCCCTTCGTTGCCATGTTATTTTTTATTGTATGTTCTGCCGCCGACGTCACGGCGTTTTATACATGTAAACATTAGCAAAATTCCCGTACCCTGTCGTGATAGTATTGCAATTGATACATTATACTTGGTAAAACAGTTGTTTCTAAATATTAAATGACTCACATCTCACAACTGCATGTGTCGTCTATTGGCGGAACACAGTTCGCCGAAACACAGCCAACTGCGAGGTCGACGTCAGACAGAGTGTATGGGAGTATACCTGCTCACGAAAACCAGGGAAGGAGAGGTAGTTGACACAACAGTCCACGTGGGAATGTCTGTGTAGTAGACCGCGTGCTCCGAATGTCATCTGAAATAGAACACAACATCGTGCAGCAGTGATATGACTTGAAGCTGTTTGTCCGCCACAACTAAAGAAGTTATTGTCAACTACCGCTGCAGTGGACCCAACGAGCTGGACGTCTTCACAAGGATCGTTCCCTGTAAGAGATCTCATTGTTTCAGCACAGACCAGAGACACACTGTTGGATGACTAAGGAGCAGTTTTCTGCATTGGCGATTGCTGCCCGGAACAAATCAATTGTGACAAATTACCATAATTCCCAAATCTATTGTGACAAATTACCATAATTACCATAATTAGTTTGTGGCGCGCTGAAATACTGTGTACTTCGTTTGCGTTTCTAAAATATCTGGTTGCTTTGTTCATTTTAGTTTGTTACAAATAAATTTCCTACGAATTTGTAGACGTCCTTTTCTCAACAGTGTCCGATATATATATATATATATATATATATATATATATATATATATATATATATATAAGAGACGTATTTAATCATATTACGCTGAAATTAATATGAGGCACGAAAATGGGCATGGCAGCATCCAGCAAAACAACGTACAGCCTCCTTACTCCGTGACCATATGACAGTATGTACAATAATCGGCAATTTGACGGCATCATGTCAAAGAGCCGCTACATTACATTGCGTCATGGTTGGAATGGTAAAGTGCGAAAACAACAATGTAACATAAGATCACAGACAGTTTTAATCATATCATTCTCCATATATATCACGTTCACGGTCGGAGAACGAACGTACCACCGTCCTAGCCTAGAGGCTGCACTGCTAACCCATCCTTTCCGTTTTAATTTAACTTCGTACGAATGTTTCTCAGTATGATGCCCAACCGTCCAATATCACATCAAATCCAATCCATGTGCTCACTTATTACACATTATAGAGCATATCCAGTCGAACAGAACAATAACACCTCATGTGGTGATCACGTGCCTAGACCGAAAATGGCGCCCATATTTTCAATTGGCCAAATTCTATATCAAAGGCGTCAGTGCTCTGGTCCCACACGGATAACATACAAATTAAATAAGAATACCTTTTTATCAAATAATGCTGTATTATAAAAAATATTCAAGATTAAACTTATATTAACACAAAATAAATAGAAATACAAAGTTGCAGTTGTTTATAAAAATAGAAATTACTGCAGGATTAACCAGTGTGCGTGAGGTGGCAGCATTGTATAGATCACGCGGATAAATATTCAAAAGCCGGGAGACTCACCAGACTGTCTTCTCGGCGTAGTTCCGCAGCCGACCGGCAGTCGGTTAAGCGAGACTAGTACAACACGTCATGTTGTGATCACGTGATAGCTAGACCGCTAGTGGCGCTGATGGCCAGACTCTTTCCATCCGAGTGGTCTCCTTGCAATATTGGTATTCTCATTCACGTTAAGTTTATTGTTAACACGTTAATGTAAAAAAAACATAGCAATACGCGCAACATTGTTTGTGAATGAGGGACAGAGCAGAGAGATCAACAAGTAAGTGACGAATCCTGGACGACGAATACGACCACCATACCGGTATTTCAGAAAAAAGACGCGCGAACTTTGAATCACATCACAACCCACGTGATATGAAAATTACGTTCATCCTGGCCACGAGGATTTCGGATATTACGTCACAGTACGTCTGTATATCACATCTCCATAGTAATCTCGACTACGCGAACGGTAAGCTGCGTTCTTTTCTTCCTCACGATTTTAATAGGTTTGTTTGCTTGCGAAACAAATTGTAGATTTACAGGTAACCGACAGTGAAAAATGTCACTTTTTTGAATGTGTAGGCTCATCATGTCAATGCAAATTACAATAGTAATCATAAATTGGTAAAATAGTTATTTTATTCTTTCCTTCAGTCTCAGGAGGTCGACTTACATTGTTTAGTTACAAGATGATAGACACTGAACTTCACTGTCTTGACTGTGCAATAGGCCGAGACCCTGGAAGAGCACAACGGTCAAGAACGGAAGAGAAACGCATCGAGACACAGGAGAAATGGGGATAGGCGGAGAAATACGACAAGGAAATCGGTGGAAAACAGGTCAGTTGGATGTTTTCTGGTTATTGCTCCTTCGAAGGACACAGACTTCTCGTAAAATGTGTTTTAAATAACTGGACAGTCACATTGTCTTTGTCTCAACCAACATTGTTATTGGCATAATGATTTTATTAATGTATGAAAAGTAAATAAAATCTTAAATAAGAATCAGTTTGTGTAACAGTACCCATGGCAACCAAACCATTGCGTATTTGATACCATGGAAAACATTTAATAGTTACATTATCAATGTATCATCTAAAAATATTATATTTACTACATATTCCGTGAAGTTGTGTTTGTGAATAAGGAGAATTACTTTTGTTATATGACATAAGTATGACTGTTAAAATATGGTTACAAAATCAAACACTATCTACTTATTCGATCATACTTGCGACTATGTTTATCAGGCATAATTTGGCATGTTATTTGATAACATATAAATTATATGCTATTTTGCAAAAGGATTAATGAAAAGAACACATTTTTACTTTTGATAGCATTTTTTACACACTACCAACCAATTTTGTCCATGTCAAACATTATAATCAAGACACAATTTGAATGTGTAGCTATTTATAAATAATTTTACTTACCATTAAATTTAACGCTTAATTTGTCATCAATTAAATTAGTTTGCTTACATGAGGTCTACAGTTTATGTTACAAATTACCAACCAGTGAATGGTTTTCTACATAGGACACCGCATGGTTACACAATAAGTTTTTTGGCTGGCCTAGGTTTGGATTTCTGGTGACATATATCAATCAAATAATAAAAATCTGATTAAATAACTATTTATCCATTGCTTATATTTCAGGGTATAATCGGTGTAATACAACATGCCAATCATTTCATATATTTGTGTTCATATGTTTACAATGCGGGAAGTAAATAGTGCTTCAGAGGGGAAGGGATAGGTCCACCTCCCGTGGCTTAGGTACCTGCCTTGGCTACTCTAACATGCATCCGCATGTTATGAGCTCACTGAAAGCATTTGGAATTGCAGGACTTCTTAACAAAATTTCTGCCAATCCCACGTATCTGATGGTGTGAGTGGCATGGGGTTGACTCCACATCAAAGATTTGGATTCCAACTAAATCTATTCATTCCAATTCCACCCACACTGGCAATTTTGTTTCAAATCCAGCAAACTATTTTATTCTGATTCAACCGAAACTATGGCAATTCCGATTACAACTAACTTATTTGATTCTAACATGTTTCAATCTGTCTTGGATTCTATCCACCTACCCATCCAACACCCTATAGTGATGATGATAAAGATACTGTATCAGTTTTAATTCCACTAAATATTAGTACAAACAGTGGCTTTTCACTCCATGTCAAACCATATAGGCCACTAATGACTCTTCTCCACTGAACACAGTTTTGGACATTTATTTCCATTTCCATCTGCTTGTGCCATCTCCCTCTCCACTTTTCTGCACCATGTGTATCTTGGCCTTCCTCTTTTCCTTCTGCCCTGTGGGTTCCAACTTAGTGCCTGTCTTTGGATGTGGTGTGTTGGTTTCCTGGGTCTATGACCAACCCAGCTGTAATATATAATGGAATCAGAACAGCAGTGATAGAATCATAATCCCCATGGGGGGATTGGATAAGGAGACTTCAGGTTGGATTAAGGATGTGTCGGAATCAGAATTGCCAAGTTGTGGATGTTGGCGGAAATGGAATGAAACAAGTTTGTTGGACTCTGAAATGCCATAGTTTGGGTGGAATCAGATAGTTAGTTGGATTCAGAATTGGAATCGCTCATAGTGTGGATGGAATTGGAATCACCCCAGGTCTAAGTTGCATCCAAGTACATCTGTCTGTGGCACCTAGGGCTTTATTCAGGACCAAATTATTGCCAGTCACACATGTTTTGGTGGACACATGGATGTTAACTGTTAAGCCAGTTTACACACATTAAAATGTGTCTGATGACCTGAAATGGACTATAAACACACATGTGACACCATTTACACTCACTTCTAAGGCATAACTGACAATATCTATGGTTTGGGAACCTTGTTTTGCTCCTTCGTTTTTTACCCGTCCACCTATAATTCTACCCATCCCCAACGGTTTTTACCTGTCCAAATGACGGGTGGACGGGACTCTGCATAAAGTTATGGTGGCACCTTCACCTGGGAATTTGAAAGACCTACTTGTAACTCAACTGCTCCTTCTGTTAGTGTTAGTGTCTCCAGTGCCTGATGCTTCCTTTCAAACATGTCATATATGGCTTGATCAACACCTCCAAGTGGATATGTCGCACCTTACAACCTACAGAAGAACTCTTGCATTTGGTCATTATAGGTCAATCTATTCCCAACATCACCAAGTAATGTAGGATTTGATTCATGTAATTATATTATATAGGTAAAGACAACATGATTTGTTTGGCAAGTGTTAACACACTGATAACATATGTGTGATAGACATGTGTACTTATTATTATATTTTTTCAGAACTTTAGGATTTGTGTCAAATGATAGATGTGTATACTAATTATTGTTTTTATTCAGGTCGAGTGCGATATGATCAACATAATGATGTACTAAGCATTATTTTCAAATTTGTTTTCATTATAAGTACGATATGATACTCGTGTACTAATTATTGTTTTTCTTCAGGATGAATATGATATGAGAAACGTTTAGTAATTATTGTTTTTCTTCAGAATTACTATGAGATGGTATCTGTACTGATGATTGTTCTTCCTTGGGATGAATACAATATGATAGGCATCTGTACTAATGATAATTGTTTTCTTCAGAATGAGTCTGACAAGACAGACATGTGTACTTGAACAAAAGAAGGCATGGTTGTTATGTGTGTTGTTACTGACTTACATGGTTGTTATATGTGTTGTTACTGACTTACATGGTTGTTACTTCCTTTCCGTTGGACCAATTTGAATATGGGATGAGAGTCATGTGAAATAGTTATTAGTTCTTTAGAATCAGATAATTTATTGTGTTATAGTTATTCTTTTTTCAAGACCAGTGTGAAATGATAGACATGTGAAATAATTATTGATTTTTCAGGTTATTGAATGGACAAGATATTGGACAATTGTTTTACTTTTTTTTGTGGCGAGTACAAGATAATAAACATGTGTAACAGATACTGTTATTCTTCAGGTTAAATACAAGATAATGCATTTTAGGAAGAGTATATGATGTTAGACATCTTGCATAAATAGTAATAATTATTGTTGTTTATTTCATGTGGACTATGAGATGACAGACAATATGTCCTTAAAGATAATAAACATGTGTAATAGTTACTCTGTTTCTTCAGGTGGATTACAAGATCATGCACCTTTTTAGGAAGAGTACATGATGTCAGACAGCATACACAGTTAGTGTTAATTATTGTTGTTTATTTCAGGTGGACTACGAGATGAGAGGCAATGTGTACACGAAGGAGAAGACGCCACTGAACGAGCGGGAGGAGGACTTGAAGTCCCTGGAGGAGGAGTACAAACATGCATTTTTAGGGAGGACTGATGCAGACAAAATAGAAAACAGTTAGGGGTTAATTTTTGTTTTTTATTTCGGGTGGACACAAAAGGCAATTTTAAAACTAGGAGAAGTACTTTTCAATCGAGCTGGAGGGGGTCCCTTGAATCCCAGGAGGGTCAAATATAGTTATCAGAACTGGCCTGGTACAAAAATACTACCAGTGGGGCTGGTCAATACTTCTTCCATTCAGCTGGTCAATTTCTTCAATTGTGAAGTACTTTTCCATTGCAGCTGGAACTCCCTTCTTCCACACCCTGGTCAAGTATTTTTTCCATTAAAGTTTGGTCAAAAACTTCTTCCATTCACCCTGGTCAAGTGCGTTTTCACATTGCAGCTGGTCAACTACTTCTTCCATTGCAGCTGGTCAACTACTTCTTCCATTGCACCCTGGTCAACTACTTCTTCCTTTGCAGCTGGTCAACTACTTCTTCCATTGCAGCTGGTCAACTACTTCTTCAATTGCAGCTGGTCAACTACTTCTTCCATTGCAGCTGGTCAACTACTTCTTCTATTGCAGCTGGTCAACTACTTCTTCCATTGCAGCTGGTCAACTACTTCTTCCATTGCAGCTGGTCAACTACTTCTTCCATTGCAGCTGGTCAACTACTTCTTCCATTGCAGCTGGTCAACTACTTCTTCCATTGCAGCTGGTCAACTACTTCTTCCATTGCAGCTGGTCAACTACTTCTTCCATTGCAGCTGGTCAACTACTTCTTCCATTGCAGCTGGACAACTACTTCTTCCATTGCAGCTGGTCAACTACTTCTTCCATTGCAGCTGGTCAACTACTTCTTCCATTGCAGCTGGTCAACTACTTCTTCCATTGCAGCTGGTCAAGTACTTTTCATTGCAGCTGGTCAACTACTTCTTCCATTGCAGCTGGTCAACTACTTCTTCCATTGCAGCTGGTCAACTACTTCTTCCATTGCAGCTGGTCAACTACTTCTTCCATTGCAGCTGGTCAACTACTTCTTCCATTGCAGCTGGTCAACTACTTCTTCCATTGCAGCTGGTCAACTACTTCTTCCATTGCAGCTGGTCAACTACTTCTTCCATTGCAGCTGGTCAACTACTTCTTCCATTGCAGCTGGTCAAGTACTTCTTCCATTGCAGCTGGTCAACTACTTCTTCCATTGCAGCTGGTCAACTACTTCTTCCATTGCAGCTGGTCAACTACTTCTTCCATTGCAGCTGGTCAACTACTTCTTCCATTGCAGCTGGTCAACTACTTCTTCCATTGCAGCTGGTCAAGTACTTTTTCCATTGCAGCTGGTCAACTACTTCTTCCATTGCAGCTGGTCAACTACTTCTTCCATTGCAGCTGGTCAACTACTTCTTCCATTGCAGCTGGTCAAGTACTTTTTCCATTGCAGCTGGTCAACTACTTCTTCCATTGCAGCTGGTCAACTACTTCTTCCATTGCAGCTGGTCAACTACTTCTTTCATTGCAGCTGGTCAACTACTTCTTCCATTGCAGCTGGTCAACTACTTCTTCCATTGCAGCTGGTCAACTACTTCTTCCATTGCAGCTGGTGAACTACTTTTTCATTGCAGCTGGTCAACTACTTCTTCCATTGCAGCTGGTCAACTACTTCTTCCATTGCAGCTGGTCAATACTTTTTCATTGCAGCTGGTCAACTACTTCTTCCATTGCAGCTGGTCAACTACTTCTTCCATTGCAGCTGGTCAACTACTTCTTTCATTGCAGCTGGTCAACTACTTCTTCCATTGCAGCTGGTCAACTACTTCTTCCATTGCAGCTGGTCAACTACTTCTTCCATTGCAGCTGGTCAACTACTTCTTCCATTGCAGCTGGTCAACTACTTCTTCCATTGCAGCTGGTCAACTACTTCTTCCATTGCAGCTGGTCAACTACTTCTTTCATTGCAGCTGGTCAACTACTTCTTCCATTGCAGCTGGTCAACTACTTCTTCCATTGCAGCTGGTCAACTACTTCTTCCATTGCAGCTGGTCAACTACTTCTTCCAATGCAGCTGGTCAACTACTTCTTCCATTGCAGCTGGTCAACTACTTCTTCCATTGCAGCTGGTCAACTACTTCTTCCATCACAGCTGGTCAACTACTTCTTCCATGACAGCTGGTCAACTACTTCTTCCATTGCAGCTGGTCAACTACTTCTTCCATTACAGCTGGTCAACTACTTCTTCCATCACAGCTGGTCAACTACTTCTTCCATTGCAGCTGGTCAACTACTTCTCTTCCCATTGCAGCTGGTCAACTACTTCTTCCATTGCAGCTGGTCAACTACTTCTTCCATTGCAGCTGGTCAACTACTTCTTCCATTGCAGCTGGTCAACTACTTCTTCCATTGCAGCTGGTCAACTACTTCTTCCATTGCAGCTGGTCAACTACTTCTTCCATTGCAGCTGGTCAAGTACTTCTTCTAATGCAGCTGGTCAAGTACTTCTTCCATTGCAGCTGGTCAACTACTTCTTCCATTGCAGCTGGTCAACTACTTCTTCCATTGCAGCTGGTCAACTACTTCTTTCATTGCAGCTGGTCAACTACTTCTTCCATTGCAGCTGGTCAACTACTTCTTCCATTGCAGCTGGTCAACTACTTCTTCCATTGCAGCTGGTCAACTACTTCTTCCATTGCAGCTGGTCAACTACTTCTTCCATTGCAGCTGGTCAACTACTTCTTCTAATGCAGCTGGTCAAGTACTTCTTCCATTGCAGCTGGTCAACTACTTCTTCCATTGCAGCTGGTCAACTACTTCTTCCATTGCAGCTGGTCAACTACTTCTTTCATTGCAGCTGGTCAACTACTTCTTCCATTGCAGCTGGTCAACTACTTCTTCCATTGCAGCTGGTCAACTACTTCTTCCATTGCAGCTGGTCAACTACTTCTTTCATTGCAGCTGGTCAACTACTTCTTCCATTGCAGCTGGTCAACTACTTCTTCCATTGCAGCTGGTCAACTACTTCTTCCATTGCAGCTGGTCAACTACTTCTTTCATTGCAGCTGGTCAACTACTTCTTCCATTGCAGCTGGTCAACTACTTCTTCCATTGCAGCTGGTCAACTACTTCTTCCATTGCAGCTGTTGACGTACTTTTTCATCACAGCTAGTCATATGATTTTTCCATAATATCTGGTCTGGTCAAGTACATCTTTCATTGCAGCTACTCAAATATTTCTTCCATTATAGCTGGTCAAGTACTTCGTACGTTACAGCTGCTCAGATATTTGTTCCATAATATCTGGTATGATCAAGTACTTGTTCCATTGCATCTGATCAAGTACTTCTTCCGTTATAGCTGGTCAAATACTTCTACCTGTAGTAAATAACGTCTTCCATCACATTTGGTCATGTTTTTATTTGTTCAATAATATCTGGTCCGGTCAAGTACTTCTTTTATTGCAACTTGTCAAGTACTTCCATCACAGCTGGTCAAGTGATTATTCCAACATAGCTGGTCATATATTTGTTCCATAATGTCTCATTTGGTCAAGTACTTCTTCCATTGCAGACAGTCAAGTACTTGTTCCATAACTACTGGTCTGCTACTTATTCCATCACAGATGGTCAAGAACTTCTTCCATAATGTCTGGTGTGGTCAAGTACTCTTCCATTGCAACTGTTGTTGTACATGATCCATCGATGCTAGATGAATGCTTCTTCCATCGCAGCTTGTAAAGTACCGGTTCCACCACTGCAGGTCAAGTACCTGTTCCCCCACTGCAGGTCAAGTACCTGTTCCACCACTGCAGGTCAAGTACCTGTTCCACCACTGCAGGTCAAGTACCTGTTCCACCACTGCAGGTCAAGTACCTGTTCCACCACTGCAGGTCAAGTACCTGTTCCACCACTGCAGGTCAAGTACCTGTTCCACCACTGCAGGTCAAGTACCTGTTCCACCACTGCAGGTCAAGTACCTGTTCCACCACTGCAGGTCAAGTACCTGTTCCACCACTGCAGGTCAAGTACCTGTTCCACCACTGCAGGTCAAGTACCTGTTCCCCCACTGCAGGTCAAGTACCTGTTCCACCACTGCAGGTCAAGTACCTGTTCCACCACTGCAGGTCAAGTACCTGTTCCATTTCAGCTGGTCAAACACTTCTTTTATTGGAAGTAGTCAAGTACTTAATCCACCATAGCTGGTCAACTGCTTGTTTCATAACAATTGGTCAACTGTTTGTTCCATCGCCTCTAGTCAAGTACTTTTTCCATAAAATCTGTTCATTCACAATTGATCAAATACTTGTTCCATAACAGCTGATCAGGTACTTTTTGTGTCATACGTGGTCAAGATGTTGTTCCCTCACAATTGGCTATGTAATTGTTCCATCACAGCTGGTCAAATAACTGTTCCATTGCAACTAGTTCCATAGCAGTACTTATTTCATCTCAGCTGTTCCATCACAACTCGTCAAGTACAGGTGGTCAGGTACTTGTACCGCTGCTGCTTATCAAGTATTGCTTTATTGCAGCTGGTCAAGTAATTGCTTTATTTCAACTGGTCAAGTGTTTATTCCACTACAACTGGTTAAGTACATGTTCCATAACAGCTGGTCCAGTACTTATTCTATCACAGCTGGTCAAGTACTTGTTCTGTCACAGCTGGTTTTGAGCAGTCCTGAGGACTGCACTATATATATATATATATATATATATTATATATATATAATATATATATATAATATACATATATATATATATATATAGTGCAGTCCTCAGGACCGCTCAAAACACTTGACACTGTACTTCCCTGGCAGACATGTTCAATGTAATACTGTCTCTTCTGTGGGAAAGATGAATAGCTTCATGTTGCAGAAAGAAAGCCATTGTTCACTCCTCGAAAATAACTTATTTGTTCAATGATTTTTCATCACAAAATATTTATACATTTGCAAAAAAAACAGCACATCCACATAGATATGAGTCAGACATGATTAATTTCTCATGAATTGCTTCTAAGATGAAACAAGTTGTGTGCAGCTTTAAGTTGAATGTTCTATCTTCCAGACTGGGATTGTCAACCTGAGTCTTGACACCCCTGGGAGGTGCCCTGGGTGCAGTCTGTCCAACAGACACTGGATTCTGCTGTTGTCAAAGCAACATTGGAGGACCCAAGTGTGACAGACCATACGATGGATACTTTGTGCCCCAGTTGGAACGTCTCATCTACGAGGCAGAGTTTATCTCTCAGGTATCTGTGAGTGAACGTTTTTTAGCCTCACATTTATTTTAGTTTGAGTTAATCATTGGCCTAACAGCAGAATGACCTGTTGCCAAGCACAAAATCTGTTAAGTCATCATAAAATGGAGGCTGAACACATGGAGCATTCGGATGCTTAGTCGTGTATTTGAGTGATGATAAAAACATAAGGCAAAGGTTGAATGCAAAACCTGTATACAGGAATGTTTGATCTAGGAGATGCTCTGTTAATATAATGCTCATACACACATTGCATTGATGAACATTGTTGGCAAGACAAACTTTGACGAGAGCCTCCCATGTAACTTTGGTTTTGACGTGGGTATTCAGCAATGTGATGTTTTGAAATAGACATCGAAGAATACGCTACAATTGACTTGTGACTAAGGGGAGATTGTCATTTTCTGACCCACCCTGGTGTCTCCCTGTCACAACATCAACCAAATCATGTACAGCACACTCCTCCAGTGCACGCAACAAACAACTATCGCACTGACAATTATCGAGGCAGCAGTATGCTGAGTAATGTTTTTATTGAACCTTGGAAAGTCAACTTTCCAATGTTGCAAATGTTCAGTAAAATTGTTTAACCTTTATTAAATAAGTGTATTCTTGCATTGCAAAGGCAATGGGCAACCTACAGAATCACTAGGTGGCGCTGATATGCAACACTATTCATGTTCTGTACACTGGTGTGAACGCTGTTTAATTTTACTTCAATTCATCTTGGAGGTCTTGTAGTCTCCAACTATTATAACTATAGAGCATACCTACAATGTGTGTTACTGAATGCTGGATGTAATGAATGAATGTGGTGTAACAAGGTAACGGGACACTGGGGGTTGTCAGCAGGAGGCCAAGTTGTGTAATGGCGCCACCTGGATTATTAGTTCTGTAGGCTCCGCATTTATAATATATAATTTTACTTATCCTTTAACTAGAACCTCGTTTTTTAGTGTACTGTGTTAATTTATTTGCAGGAATTTAAGTTAGTCAAGAAAGCTGGACATGGAGAACTGATCTCCAGGCTCCAGCCTTGGCTTATTGAAGATACCAGGTGGCAGCACCATACAGTTTATCGTTGAAGTGCCAGAAACGGGCACCTATGAGGTGGTGGTGCGATATGAGGTACTTAGAAGAAATATGTAATCTAATAGCCTAAGATTTGGTACAACTCGACATGTGGAGTTATGCAGTTACATTATAGGTTAATAATTTATCACAGTGACCCATCCATGTGGTTTTGTAATGTTTGATACAACAAAAACTTGTTATATAGTATGACAGAAAGCAACCATGCGACTGAAATATGAAAGGATTGCTAGTAAGATTGTTTGTAAGTTTTTACTGTGGTCTTTGCTGTTCTGTACAATTTTGTTTTTATATGATATAACATGTATAATTTTCATTACAAGGCATTGTTGTTGACAATGTGTGTATATGTATGAGTCTGTGAACAGTATTGTATGTCACATGGTGCTAATTTGTAATGATTTGGTTCGAGTCTGGGCATGAAAACTAGTCACTGCTGCTGTTGTTTAGGGTGCCTGCTGTAGCCATGCTTAACAAAAATATTTACATTTTCACATTTTCTTTTGAAAGCCAGTGGAGTTGGAATGCTGGTGAATATGTTGAAGGTAAACCGTGGAGCGCAGTGGCACAGTGGTCTTAGCATCACACTCTCAGTGTGGAGAACCCTGATTCAAATCATGTGCTGCCAGGTCAAACCATGGGCATGTTCTTTCACTCAACATTGCTGCAGTACATTTAGCTATATGAATGAATACCTGGCTATAAGCAGTGGTGGTTAAAAGGCAGTGAGTAAGACACCTGAAGGTTATACACATAAAGACGTGGTAGACCCTTGCACAAGATCACCAACAGTGGAGGCAGGCCACACACTAAGGAAAGTTACCAATGAAACACCAACACGATCATGATCTTCTGCACCTTATGTATCGACTCTTGCAAAACACGAAGATGAAACCTGCATTAACATCATCTTCGGGCACGATGGACAGCAGAGAGATAGTCAGTTGTGGATATTTATAAATGGATAATCTTCACTCATTAATTGTAGTATGGCTGAATGCTTCCCAGAGAAGTGAAGGTGGTCTTCAGTTAGACAGAGCTGACAGGGAGTAAAGTGTAAACTGCTTTAAGCAATCCTAAGGAGTGGTTTGATGTTGCACTATATTAGAACTCAGAACTTGGCACTTCCTGCTTCTTTGAAGATGGCTCATTCCCAGGCTCCTGGCCTAATTGGGACTATGTATAACTGGTTCTGTGAACGTCCTGTAATGACTATATAACAGAAAGTGTCCCTTTTAAAACACGTTATCTCTTTGCCACCAAGGCGTGTGACAGTGTGATGACTGACCACAGCTGTAGAGAGAGGATGTACTGTCCACAAGACACTCAGGAGGTGACCACTGCACTCAGTTCAGTCACAATCAGTGGGTTGCATCTCCAACAGACGTACTGTGTAACATTTAACCATAATTGAACTAGCATATGTATGTATGTTAAGCATTTCATCTGAGGAGGTTTAGAATTCAAATGCAAAATTTCAATGTTTCATCAACAACCTCTTGGAAGAGATGTGGCACTGTTGTTTTGTCTAAATTCCGAATTGGTTAATAGTTCTTGTTGGTTTTATGGTTCGGTCAAGAATTCTTGCTGGTACCCCGTTATATACCAAGAATACACAGTCACTACACAGCTACAGTACACAGCTAGAATACACAGTAACTACATCCCCAGTACACAGCTAGAATACATAATTACTGCACCCCCAGTACACAGCTAGAATACAAGACTAACACTCCCAGTACACAGCTTGAATACACAGTCACTAACACCCCCATTACACAGCTACAGTAGACAGTAGAATACACTGTCACTATACCACCCCCAGTAGACAGCTAGAATACACAGTCACTACACCCCCAGTACACAGCTAGAATACACAGTCACTACACCCCAGTACACAGCTAGAATACACAGTCACTGCACCCCCAGTACACAGCTAGAATACACAGTCACTACACCCCCAGTAGATAGCTAGAATACACAGCCACTGCACCCCCAGTACACAGCTAGAATACACAGTCACTACCACCCCCAGTAGATAGCTAGAATACACAGTCTCTGCACCCCCAGTATACAACTAGAATACACAGTCACTACACCCCAGTACACAGCTAGAATACACAGTCACTGCACCCCCAGTACACAGCTAGAATACAGTCACTACCACTCCCAATACACAGCTAGAATACAGGACTAACACCCCCAGTACACAGCTAGAATACACAGTCACTGCACCCCCAGTACACAGCTAGAATGCACAGTCACAAACACCCCCAGTAAACAGCTAGAATACACAGTCACTACCACCCCCAATACACAACTAGAATACACAGTTACTACCACCCCAGTAGATAGCTAGAATACAGTCACTGCACCCCCAGTACACCGCTAGAATACAGTCACAACACCCCCAGTAGACAGCTAGAATTCAGTCACAACACCCCCAGTATACAGCTAGAATACACAGTCACTACACCCCCAGTACACAGCTAGAATACACAGTACCCAGCTAGAATATACAGTCACTACCACCCCCAGTAGATAGCTAGAATACACAGTCACTGCACCCCCAGTACACAGCTAGAATACACAGTCACTACACCCCCAGTAGACAGCTAGAACTCACAGTCACTACACCCCAGTACACAGCTAGAATACACAGTCACTGCACCCCCAGTACACAGCTAGAATACAGTCACTACCACCCCCAATACACAGCTAGAATACAGGACTAACACACCCAGTACACAGCTAGAATACACAGTCACTGCACCCCCAGTACACAGCTAGAATGCAGTCACAAACACCCCCAGTAAACAGCTAGAATACACAGTCACTGCACCCCCAGTAAACAGCTAGAATACACAGTCACTGCACCCCCAGTAAACAGCTAGAATACACAGTCACTACCACCCCCAATACACAGCTAGAATACACAGTCACTTACACCCCAGTAGATAGCTAGAATACACAGTCACTGCACCCCCAGTACACAGCTAGAATGCACAGTCACTACACCCCTGCATACACAGTTAGAATACACAGTCACTACACCCCCAGTACACAGCTAGAATACACAGTCACTACCACCCCCAGTACACAGCTAGAATACACAGTCACTACACCCCCAGTAGACAGCTAGAATACACAGTCACTACCACCCCCAGTACACAGTTACAATACACAGTCACTGCACCCCAGTACAAAGCTAGAATAAACAGCCATTACACCCCCTGTACACAGATGGAATATACACAGTCACTACACCCCAGTACACAGCTAAAATACACAGTCACTACACAGCTAGAATACACGGTCACTGCACCCCCAGTAGATAGCTATAATACAGTCACTGCACCCCAAGTAGATAGCTAGAATACACAGTCACTAACACCCCCAGTACACAGCTAGAATACACAGTCACCACACCCCAGTACACAGCTAGAATACACAGTCACTGCACCCCCAGTACACAGCTAGGATACACAGTCACTACACAGCTAGAATACATAGTCACTACACCCCCAGGTACACAGCTAGAATACATAGTCACTACACCCCCAGTACACAGCTAGAATACATAGTCACTACACCCCCAGTACACAGCTAGAATACATAGTCACTACACCCCCAGTACACAGCTAGAATACATAGTCACTACACCCCCAGTTCACAGCTAGAATACATAATCACTACACAGCTAGAATACACAGTCACTAACACCCCCAGTACACAGCTAGAATACACAGTCACTAACACCCCCAGTTCACAGCTAGAATACACAGTCACTAACACCCCCACTACACAGCTAGAATACACAGTCACTAACACCCCCAGTACACAGCTAGAATACACAGTCACTAACACCCCCAGTACACAGCTAGAATACACAGTCACTAACACCCCCAGTTACACAGCTAGAATACACAGTCACTAACACCCCAGTACACAGCTAGAATACACACTCACTAAAAAACCCCCACGTAATCACAGCTAGAATACACAGTCACTAACACCCCCAGTACACAGCTAGAATACACAGTCACTAACACCCCCACTACACAGCTAGAATACACAGTCACTAACACCCCCAGTACACAGCTAGAATACACAGTCACTAACACCCCCAGTTCACAGCTAGAATACATAATCACTATACCCCGATACACAGCTAGAATACAATAACTACACCCACATTCGATCTATGCACGCTTTAAAGAAATGGTCACGAATTATCGGACTTTTAGCTTTTCTCATATGAAAGGCTAAAAGCCCGAGCTGTAAGAGTCGACCCGTTGGGATCACGTGCACGTCTCACAAGGTGAATGATGTACAAGTGTATTGTGTCGGGTTTTTGCGCTCGCCACAATCGGAATTGTAACTCCCGATTCAGAGTGTAGGAAACAACGCTCGTTTCATGGTTCGACCTAGAATTTATTAATACAGAAGAAAGTTCACGTTCCCACACACGAATAAACTGACAAACATTGCATTTGTAATATAGCTAGAGCAGGCAACTCGGTGCGGATGGCTAAGTCCTGTCGTAGTTTGCCCAGGGACGTGCTATAGTTTGAAACAGACACGTTTGCACTGTGCACCTACGAAACACTGCAACATCTATTGAAATCCAACTTAAATTTGTAGCGTAGGCTTCTTTGATCAGTCTGTCTACGCTAAAAGTTTGTAAACGCAAAATAAATGCGTTTCGTCTGGTGGGCGTCTTGCTAGTAAAATTAATCGCCATTAATGGCAGTGCGTGCCAGACACGGCAGGTGTTTCTGTAATGAGGTTCTATTGAACTCCGCCAGCGCGGTAAACAGTGCTTTCCCCGTTTATAATTAATCGGAGTGTTGTTTGTCTCGTCCTTGCTCTGGTCTAATAACTAAACTAATTTCTACTCTGGTTCTGAACTTTGACGCTGTGTTGTATATATCTTAACGAGTGGTTTCTTACAGTGTTCGTGACTAGTGACACACGGGAACGGACCGGACAGTAGAATGTGACAACTATGTTTACGTATATGGTTCACGCACGCGCGCACGCACGCACGCACGCACGCACACGCACACTTTTAACTGCGGCGCGCTACACAGCGCCGTGCGAGTACTAAATATAGCATCATGCGGTACACATGTTTGCGGTTGCGCTTTTAGCCACATCCAGCTCATTAACATATACTTTGCAAGCGTGAACTCTTGCCCTACTGCGGCCATCGGCTCATCTCTAACTTCGGGGGCGTGACTTCCTCGGCCCACAGCTCGAGTCAAGACGGTCGAGCCACTCGCTGGTGGCAGAGCAGTCTTCTTCGGTCTTGGAATGCTCCTGTAACGACTCTGGCCGTCTAACTTTATCAACGCGGTCCGACGCGAGTCAGAAGGGCTCATCGACGTCGTTCTCCGGCAGCCAAGTCTACAACTCAATTCGAACATTGCTCACGAATCAGAATCACGTTACAGGTATGCTTAACAGACGTGCTTCGTTTACACGTTTTTTGATGTCACTTCTGCGAACGGGAAATTGCAAATGCCCGTAACGTGGTTGATTTGTTTCGCGGAGTGGACAGTGTTGTTGTACCTGTTATACCTATGTGCAACTATAATTAACACTAATCACGCTATAGTGGCCGGTTTACTCAATATATAAATACACACACGTACACACGCACACGATGCTTAATAACAAATGCCATATTGTAACTGATAGCCTTCATTGACAACACTATATTTTTGAGACCAGTTCTCCAACATACTGTAACCACCTACAAACAATAGCACAGACGAGTCCCAGCCCCACAGTGTGGGAGGAGTTTATTTGTCGAACATGTTATTCCCAGACAGCAAGCCTACGTTGGCCCAACTATGGTACCGTTGGCATAAAGATGATAATAAATCATATTGAACTGAATAACGTTGGCGTTAGATTGACAACATAAATGTCAAGTAAATTGAGTTTAATATTAGCAATGTTGATACAGCGATGGTTCAATTAACGACCAAATCCAGATATTTATACAGTTAAATATTTTCAGTTATACAAATATAGAGATGTTGGGCCAACGTTGTACAATCAACAACAAATTGCAGTACATTTAGTTTAATGTACACACTGTACTAACGTTGGTAAAGCAATGGTTTAATTAATTACCCAATACACATAATTATTAGTTACATTTTCAGCTTCAGTTATACAAATACGAGCCAACGTTTTACACCAAAAAAGTACACATCAAGCATGAGTCAATTAACGTAGAGTTAAGTAATTAAATTACAATTACTATGAAATATGTCAATTAGATTAACCTGACGCATTTAGATTATATTAACCGGACGCAATCATATGTACCTTGTCACTGTCTCACCGCTGCTCACAGGGATAAGGTATTTTCGAGGAAATTAAATAGAGTTTTTTTTCTAATTTAACATGTTGTATTGACATATCTGACAGATTTCAAAACATGGGGAACAACAATGAACAGAGAACATACGGTGCTTACATCGACTTACATTTCATATTGGTATACAGCTGTATATAAAAGTTCTAATAATTATAATTATATATATATATATATATATCATTAATTAGTATCTACACCAACACATGTCATATTATATAGAGAGATGCATATACTGATAAATTTTTAGGTTCTATTATAAATTATTAATTATAACTGCTGATCACCAATATTGTGCTCAATATTTCGAAATATATAACTTGAAATCTGGAGTATCTGTTTAAATATCTGACAGATGTCAACAATAAACCGAGAACATACGACTTACATTTCATATTGTATATAAAAGTTATAATAATTATATATATATGTATATATATGTATATATATATATATTATTAGTATCTACACCAACACATGTCATATATATATAGAGAGAGAGGTGCATATACTGATTATTTTTTAGGCTCTATTATAAATTATTAGTTATAACTGCTGATCACCAATATTGTGCTCCATATTTCGAAATATGTAACTTGAAATCTGGAATATCTGTTTAAATAATAGTGCACTTCTAATATAACTAAAATCCAGAGATGTTGCCCAGAGACTAATGCAAATTATTACTGCATGCATTTCCCTTCCTTCCCTTCCACTTAGTTGGTGGCACTGCCTAAGTTGGTTAGAATTAATTCCTTCTTTGTTGTCCCTGCCCTGTGCCAACATCCTTGATTGCACACGTTTGTTTGGTGTGCTTAAAAGCTCTCCTGCTGACATCAAATTATTGCTGTGGCTCTGTCCAAGTGGGTTGTCCCAGGAGGACATTTTCACCCCTGGAGTTGAGCAGTTGGTGGAATAGTTACCCTTAATAAATTGGGCAGTATAGAGTGTATATAAATAGAAAGATCGACTACACTACGGAAGACCCAACAGACGTTGACTCGATTTCTGGACAACTCCATATGTCCTTTAACACATATACACACGCGCACATATTCACTCACACACAGACAGACACACTCACACAAACACGCCAATACACACGCACACACACATTGTTTATTTCGAAATAGCTATTTGAACTAATGGAATATGAAATGTATGTCAGATGTCAACTGCTTGATCCTTTTCAGAAGGAAGTGATCATAATGACGCGTCATTGGCTTGATCGACACACAAATCTATATCAGTGACGTGCGTGACCAGAAAGAGGTGTCAACGATGAAATGTCATCAGTGTGGAAGGCACCACCAGGATTGATCACCGCCGTGTGTAGGAAGGTCTCCTGTGAATATAACTGTCCATACGTTCTACCAGTTTAGCGAAGTGCAAATATTTACTTGCCAGCGAATGCTAAGTTGTTAGCAATTATACTCATTACTTCATTGTTAATCATAACGTGCGCAATGAGCTCTCAATCACAGCGCCATACCCGCCCTCCTAGCAAGAAAAAAGACTTTATATGTGCCATGTGCGGGCGAAATTGTGAACTTGCAAGTAAACTGAATATTCACATGCGCTCTCACACGGGGGAGAAACCCTTCAGATGTGACGTATGTGGTGCACAGTTCGCATATGATGGAGCTGCGAAAATGCACTTGCGAGTGCATACTAGAGAGAAACCATTCGGTTGTGACCTATGTGACGCACGGTTTAGCAACAAGGCCAGCCTGAAGAGGCATGTCGGGACAGTCCACACTCCGGCTGATCAGCAGTCAAAACCATGCAAGTGTGACATCTGTGGGGCAGACTTCAGTTCCAAATCTGCATTAACGGCTCACATGCCCAAACACACTGGTGAGAAACGTTACAAATGTGCCACTTGTGGGGCCCAGTATGGATGGTTGAGTTCGCTACGGTACCATGAACTCAGTCACACGGGAGAGAAGCGGTATACATGCGAGACGTGTGATGCACAGTTTGCATGCAGTGGCTCACTGCGCACACACATACGCACGCACACTGGTGAGAAACCCTACCAATGTGACATCTGTGGGGTCACTTTGCATTCAGGGGCTCACTGCGCACACATATACACACGCACACTGGTGAGAAACCCTACCAATGTGACATCTGTGGGGCTCACTTTGCACGCAGGGGCACACTGCGCAGACACATACACACGCACACTGGTGAGAAACCCTACCAATGTGACATCTGTGGGGCCTACTTTGCGCGAAGCGGATATCTGCGGAAACACTTGCGTATACACAGCAGACAAAACGCTTCAAATGCGACTTGTGTGACGCCCGATTTGTAGCGAGGAGTAGGCTAAGACTCTCCCTCCCCTCTCATCTCTCTCTCTCCTCCCTCTCTCTCCTCTCTCTCTCTCTCTCTCTCTCTCTCTCTCATACTGGAGAGAAACCATACAAATGTGAAATATGTGAGAAACAGTTTACCAGAAATTGTCTAAAGGTTCATATGCGTATTCACACAGGGAGTAACGCAAGCGGTACTTCGGGGTGCAATGTTCGCATTAGTTCCACCTTTTGAAGGGACATTCAAGACTTTTCTCCGGTAGAAACTTTCTTTTATGCACGCACGCACGCACGCACGCACGCACGCACGCACACACACACGAAACAAGTAAACATTGGAATCAAGGTATAACGTCCATGATCCAGGAGAAACATATTTGGTCGAAATATATTCCGAACACATTTACAGTTAACAATTCTGGTTACATATATTTATTTTACGGTTGCTGTACTGCGTGTCTATGTGTAGTGCCGATGTAATATTAATCAACAAAATTATTATAATCATCATCTTTAGTGCTATAATTGCAATAATTATACCATGCGGTCACACTGATCAACAGTATTTAAGTAGGTACATCCGGGGCCCGCTATGGACGGTTGAGTTCGTTGCGGAACCACGAACTTAGTCACACGGGAGAGAAGAGATGTGATGAGAGTTGTGTGATGCATATATATATATATATATATATATATATATATATATATATATATATTAAAACCAGTCTTGGGCGATCTCTGTCTTCAGCGACAACCCGTCTTGCACGACCGCTTTCCAATGCACGGATCATTTCTTTTTAAGACGTACCTGCCTTGAACGACTACCTGCCAAACACGACCAGCGACCACGCAAATTGTTCACGCAACTGTTGTTTTTACCTGCTAGCAGTGACCGGAACATGTTTCGTCGTCAGTTTCGAGTTCTTCACTAAATACATGTATCGTCGTTTTATCTGATTGGTTGGTTTATTTGATTGGTATATCAAAGTGCGCGAGGATGAGGGAGAAGACTGATGAGGAGGAGGAGGGGAGGAGGAGGTGCCGCTGACACTTCAGCAGGCAGCTGAACATCTACAGAAAACATACACAAAGGAATGAAGTCAACATATCTGAAGGAATGAAGACAACGCACATGCAATAATTAAAACAACAGAGCTGGACAGTGAAGAAAACATTATAACCTAGGGGGAATATACCTGAGGGAATTAAGACAACGTACATCAGAGGAATGAAGACAACATGCATTGGAGGAACTTAGACAATGTAGCTGGAGAAAATAAGACAATGTACATTGGGGAATTAAGCCAACATAACTTGGTTAATGAAGACAACTTATCTTGGGGGATGAAGACAACATAGCCCGAGGGAATGAATGCAACATATCTTAAGGGAATGAAGACAACACAGCTGGGGTAATGAAGACATAATACCTCAGAGAGCTGATGACAATATATCTTGGGGGAATGAAGACAACATACCTGACGGGAATGAAGACAACACAGCGGGGTAATGAAGACATAATACCTCAGAGAGCTGATGACAACATATCTTGGGGGAATGAAGACAACATGCCTTGAGGGATTAAGACGACATACCACAGAGGAATAAATACAACATACCTCGGGGAATGAAGACAACATACCTTGAGGGATTAAGACGACATACCACAGAGGAATAAAGACAATATACCTATGGGGATGAAGACAGCAAACTTCGGGGAATGAAGACGACATACCTTGAGGGATAAAGACAACATAACTCGGGGAATTAAGACAAAGATGACCTTCCGGCAGAATGATATGAAGTGGAGGCCATACTGAAGCAGATCATTGTTAGCAACACAGGTGCGCCTCAGGGTTTTGTACTGACTCCATTTTTGTACACCTTGTATACAAATGACTGTCGAGGTGTTGATTCATCTACCCAATTTGTGAGGTTTTCTGATGATACAGCCATGCTCGCTCTTTTGAATGATTTTGCCTCATACCAGTCATATCTTTCTTCAGTGGTACGTTTCTCTAGTTGGTGCAGTAACAATTTTCTGCATCTGAATGTTTCCAAAACGAAAGAAATGTGCGTCGTAATAGAACTGTCATTAGTCCTATTGTCATCAACGGTGAACCTGTGGAACAGGTTGATTCATTCAAATACCTCGGTGTTATATTAGATGAAAAATTGTCATTTACAGAGCATGTTACAGCCGTGCAAAAGAAGTCTCAGCAGCGACTGCACGTTCTTCGAAAGTTACGAGCTTTCTATGTTGATCCACTACTTCTTCTACGCCTTTACCGTAGCATAATTGAGCCTCTCTTAACCTACTGCACCATTTGTTACTACCCTGCTCTTTCTGTGAAAACCCGTAACAGGCTTCTGAAAATCTCACATGTTTCTGCCAAGATCATTGGTTTACCTACACCAAAGCTCTCCGAAATAATCGACCATGCAATTTTGAAGAAAGCTCGAGCTGTCGCTACTGAGTCTGATCACCCGCTCTCTACGTTCTTCCATGTACTTCCGTCTCAAAGGAGATACCGTTGTATAAAATGTAAAACATGTCGCTATAGCAGGAGTTTTGTGCCGGTGGCCATTAGAATGTTGAATGCTAAATGAGTCATATTGATGTCACCCGATTGAATTGTTCTTGTAGTGTATACATCTGGAAATTCATTTGCAATTTGTTGAGACCATCCCATATATTTTAGATGTGATCATGAGTTGTAAAATGCATATCCTTTTTAAGGACAATAAAGTAAAGTGAAGTGAAGTGAAACCACCATGGCACTGCAACATTAGAGATTATATCAACCACTATGGCATTGCAACATTAGGGGTAATACCAAACCACCTTGACATTACAACATTAGGACCCTTCAACGTTAGTCACCCACTAAAATATGCCCCTACTGACCTCTTGAATTGACCCCTCAGGTCATCTACTACTACAAGCACAATTGCCCTCATGAACTGACCACTCCAGGTCACCTCATCTTCATCTGACATCACCCTGGCTATTCGCTTGGCCAGTGGATCTATGAGAACACATTCAATCACTTCAGGCAAGACTGTCACTAGACCATTATTCTGTCGTCAGATGAGTAATGATAATATATAGAAAGTGATGTTATCCAATATATAATGACATCTCTGTAGTTGTTGTCATAGTCGCTGGCTCGCTGGCTGGCTGGCTGGCTGGCTGGCTGGCTGGCTGGCTGGCTGGCTGGCTGGCTGGCTGGCTGGCTGGCTGGCTGGCTGGCTGGCTGGCTGGCTGGCTGGCTGGCTGGCTGGCTGGCTGGCTGGCTGGCTGGCTGGCTGGCTGGCTGGCTGACAGACAGTACCTGTTGTAATAGTCATCATCACAACACTAATTTTCTCAACCTTGGTCTCAATGCCTGGGTTTCATAATGTTACCAACAGATTATTGGTTCCCTGAAACACCCATGGGCATGTAGACAACACAGATCATGACATCTTTCTTAATGGCACACGACACTCTACTACAGAAACTAAACAGCTAGAATATGTGAAAAAAATGTTTCTTTCATAAATATCTCAGATACGCCTGTACTAGGTTTACTGCGTATGTGCATATGAAATCACTGATGCCTCAATAAGCTAAATGCTTCCTTGTCACTTATTGTTTGTGCTCTTTGCTCTGGGTGGCTGTCTTGTTATATGTATTAGAATATGTATTAATATTGCATTGACAGTCATTGATGTCCACCAATGTCTACCATCTCACAAACCTGTCATGTCCATTCTCTCTCAATGGCTGAATTGAAAGAATAAATGGGAATACAATTATCACAACCAAACTAAATAACTTGTATGAAAAGCTGAATAAAAGTACTAAATAACTGAAGTTAAAACAAGGAACTTTTTTCACATTTTGCCACATTCTACTATTTCATTACTGTCAAATGCTGTACTCACACAGGGCCGTATTAATTGTTATGTTACTGTTACATGACATACACTGTGCTGTACTCGACTATTATGTTACTGTCACATGACACACGTTATCCTGTACATCACTGTCACATGCCGTACTTACATTGTGCCATACTGTAGTGTCACATGTCATACTTTCATTGTACCATACTCTACTGTCATATTATCACATTACATTGTGCCGTGCTCGACTGTCACGTTGACGTCACACCCCCTTTCTCTCCGAGGACTATGAGGGTGACACTGGCTGCCCGGGGGTCAGCATAGTAGGTCGTCTGGTCAAACTGGAACTCTCCCGGTTCTGTCGGACACAACAGGACATTCACACAGTATCCCAGAATGCATCAGCATCAAACCCAGTCACTAACAGTTTAAGTTAGAGCATTAGTTGTCATTAGATCACCTTGTCTTATAATAAGTGTCTTCATCACCCAGGGTAGGTGTATCATAGTGAGTGCCTTCATCACCCAGTGTAGGTGTATCATAGTGAGTGCCTTCATCACCCATTGTAGGTGTATCATAGTGAGTGCCTTCATCACCCAGTGTAGGTGTATCATAGTGAGTGCCTTCATCACCCAGTGTAGGTGTATCATAGTGAGTGCCTTCATCACCAAGTGTAGGTGTATCATAGTGAGTGCCTTCATCACCCAGTGTAGGTGTATCATAGTGAGTGTCTTCATCATCCAGTGTAGGTGTATCATAGTGAGTGCCTTCATCACCCAGTGTAGGTGTATCATAGTGAGTGTCTTCATCACCCAGTGTAGGTGTATCATAGTGAGTGCCTTTATCACCCAGTGTAGGTGTATCAGATAGATCATATAGTTGTCAGACCATTTGGTCTCAAGGTGAGTGCATTGATCACTTGGTCTAGATGCATAAGCATTAGTTGTTGTCACAACCAAACTTATGGATGAAAACAATATGGCATACAAGGGGATGTCTACTGCCATCTGTTAGCTACTAAATGATACAACAGTGAATTTACCAAAAAATTACAAATGCTACCTAAAGGATCCATGACGTAATAACTACTACAATGAGATGAAGATACTCACACATTCATACCATTGCCGCTGTGTCTCTACACTTGTCTCACCGTCATCAACAATGATGGTCACTCTAGCAATGCTGGGTCGCCAATTGCTGCATTTTGGCCAACTGCATTCTTCAGAATCACGTAGAAGTCATTGATGATGGCAATCGAGATCATCTTGATGCTCTCGGACTCCACGAATGTCTGGCAGGCAATGTAAAATTTCATTGATCAACTTAAAAACATTGTCTCTTTGACTCTGCGAACATCTGGTTAGAAGACAATACATTTCATAAATTAAGGTCGGCTAGAAGATAATTCAGTTGATATGTGAAATAATAATTCTTTCTTCAGGAATAGTACAAGATTATTGGCTTGATGTATGTATAATTATAATATCTTTAATTGTTACTCGTTTTCTTCAGTACAAGTATGAGATCATCAACAGTGTGCACAATATGTAATAATGATTTTTCAGGCTAAATATATGGTGACACAGCATGAACCCTGCGTGGTATAAACAATTATTGGTTTTCTTTTGGACCATTATAAAACAAACGTGTAATAATTATTGTTTTTATTACAAGATAACAGACAATTGTGTTACTTATTGTTTTTTAATGAGCTCCTGAATAAGAAGTCCATCATCAAATTGAATTCTTGTTAAATTAAGGTACTTTTCAAAACACAAACAACTCCAACCATATCACCAAACAAAATTTACTTTTGTAAGACCAAATACCAGGGGTAGGACTTAGAAGCTTATTAAAGCATTACTGAAACAGCCCCAGGCTCATTTCAAAACCACACACTTTCAAGTATGTCTGAACATATTTTATTTATTTTTAGTGCTTATACAATTTTTTGATCACTTATTTTTACCATTAACCAATATTGTAAATAAAAAAACTCTATAAAAAACATGTTTTTTGTTTTCTCCATGCATTTTGACTATCTCTCAGTCTTCTTCAGCCATGTCATGTGACCTACATCATGTGACACAAGCTGAAACATGACCAGCGGGAGTTCCTGGCCAATGTCTCTGTTTAGATATGGCTCTTCCCTGTGTATGTTAATGGCCTCTTTGATTGTTCTCCTGTGCCAGTTCTCTTCACGGGCTAGGATTCTTACATCCCACATTGAACACTGGTGGCCTATGTTCAACTTGTGTTCACTTACCGCTGATAGAGCTAAAAATGCAAGGTTTTGTAGCTGTTCATTTTCAGGACCATTCTGATGTGTTCCACCTCTTAAGTCTTATCCTCATCCTCTGATATCAACCGTTCTGCTCCGTTCTCCATTGTAACAAAAATATGTGGTATTCAGACAGATTTCTAACAGAGTGATGGTTTGGTTGACTGAGAATTGGCAGCTGTCTTTCAGTGTTTCATCCTGGTTTGATCTTTTCTTTGTCATTGTTACCACCTCTGTCACGGTCACTGGAATTATAGTGAGCATGGCTGTCATATCAAACGATACCATTTTCGTCCGTGGTGGAACTTCCAACTCTTCAATTTTCTTTACAAATTGTGCACTGTTTTGGCCGTGGCTAAGTACTTTGTTGTACTTAATACGTAGCCACAGTTCTAAGCCTACTGGTCAGAAGAAACGAATATTTTGTGAAAAACAGAGCATAATTTACCACCCACTAGAACACAAACGCTCTGTGGTGAGGACACTCTTGCAAAGAGCAGAACGGTTGATATCAGAGGAGGAGGATAAGACCAAATTGGTCCTGAAAACGAACAACTACAAAACATCAAATAAACCAACAGAAGACAACATGCCATAGGTCTGCCCTACATTAGTAAGCTGTCGGAACAGTTGGCAAGGACTTTCAAGTTCTGTGACATACCAGGTAGTGTACCGCAAACCTATCAACACCATGAGATCCCTGCTGGTGCACCCAAAAGACAAAACAGATAAGGCGGCAAAGTGTGGGGTGGTATATGATATTCAATGCCCAGACTTCAACCAATACCACATAAGGGAAACAGCGAGACTACTAGGTACATGAATGAAAGAACACTTATCATGTCCCCAACCCCTATCAGCGGTAAGTGAACACAAGTTGTACACAGGCCACCAGAGTTCAATGAGGGATGTAAAAATCCTAGACCTTCAAGAGAATTGGTAGAGAAGAAAAATCAGAAGCCATTAACAACCCGGGGGAAGCCGTCACTAAACAGAGACATTGGCCATCAACTACCGCCAGTCATGCTTCAGCTTGTGTCACATGATGTAGGTCACATGACATGGCTGAAGAAGACTTGAGACAGCCGAAAAAGAGAAAACAAAAACGTTTCTTGAGAGGTAATTCATTTACTCAAAATGTTTATTTAAATTCTGTTTTTTCCTTAACATCAGATTTTACACAATATTGATCAAAAAGCAATTTTACCTAGATACGAGGCCTATTATTTATGTTATAACCAGGTAATCAATGGTTCTCTACATAGGTTTTGGGCTGGCCAGGTTTTGGATTTTAGGTTGAATATGGGTTATTCAAGGAAATAACCAGAATGTTAAACAACTATTTATCCATTATATTTCAGGGTATAATCAGTGTGGTACCCTTCAATCATGTCATACATTAATGTCCACATGTTTCAGTTTCTACAAAGGCAGGAAGCAAAACTGCCTCAGCGGGGGTTCCGCCTTAGGCTACTCCAACTGCCACTAAAGGGCATAAGCCACATACAGGACTTGCATCCACATGTCACAAGCTCAATGATGGCATCTGGAACTGCAGGAAGTCTTAACCAGACTTCTGACAAACCCTTGTATCTGATGGTGACTGACTGTGCATCTCTGCATCCCTGTAGCTACACATTCATCTAGAAATTTGAATGAGCTAACTGTAACCCAAGTGCACCTTGAGTTGGTGGTAGACAGTCCAGCTCCTGGTGCCACGTCTCAAACATATCATATCCTGCTTTTTTGACACATCCTTGCAAGCAAGGAGTGGTATTATTGCATTCCAAATAAGTCACAAAGTGTACAGGTATGAATACCTCTAGAGGGTGGAGATGTCTCAGAATTATAGTATGTGTACAGGTCGTAATAATATAGGACATGTCTCCAATTTACAATATAAGAGTATCGATCAAAATAGACTAGGCAGAAATAAAATAAAAGTATTAGCACAAATAATAGTACACTAGTAAGGGTGAAATTGCTAGAATTACAATAACGGAGTATAAGTCAGAATATTAATGTATGGGTGGACAATTCTCAGAATCAAAACAAGAATATTATGCAAGGCAGAATAATAGAATACAGGGGAAAGATCTCTGTAAACAAAGGATTAATCTACACATGTGAATTTAAAGTAAACCTTTAGCAATGTAGTTATCTATATTACATTTCAGGGAGAAATGTTTGGTGATCCACGACAAGGTATTAAATTAAGTAATTTATCTATTAAAATAAGGCACTTAATCCCTTGAGAAACACAAGTTTGTAAGTGACATTTTCAAACTTGCCACATTCAATAAAAAACACTGTTAAGAGGCTAACTAAACAAATTTTTTGTTTGTTTATTTATAAATAGTAAGGGTGTTATTATATCAGTATTCAAAAACATAGCCTAAAATGTTGTTTTACTGAACATGTTGGAGGTTAAAAAATGTTGGCTACAACAGTGTTTTTAAGGGACAAATAAAAAAGAATATTAGTCTATAAAATATGGATTGAGGAATTTTGGAAAGTGCTGCTGTGGTCCAAATGATGGCACATAAACAGCCATACATGTAGAGTTTGTGTATATTTGGAATGCAATAGCAGCTTTGAACCATCCATGGCAGATATCTTCCACAATCTATAGAAAATTAAGGGAATCCCAATCAACATTGCTCAGAAGTGGCTGAACATTTGGTATTTCATGAACACTAGGATCTATATTTACATGTAACAGCCAAAATCCAAACAGCTGAATCTGGTAAGTACTGTAGGCAAAGAAAGTATTGGCTGAGCTTAATTCAATTGTGTGAGGTGACTGCCAGGAGACTGATATGATCAGCAGTTCCCCGGCACACAAGGATAAATGTACAGCTCCAACTGAATATGGGGCCTTGCACAAACTACAGGTTTAAACTCGTTGACTTTATATATTTTTAGTAATTTTTTACTTTATTATTTTCTAAAGCTATTTTAGTCTTGATGAGGCCATTTTGCCCATTATATATGTTACTAATTATTAAGCTGTTTAATATTTATCTATGCATCAGTGAATACAGATTTTAGTTGCAAATTGTATTATAATATATAAAATGGTCTACAGCTTAGACCATTTTTGTCTGATAAATTGCAACTTTTGAGCCAAAATTAACATGTAACACACTTAAACATCATATTCCAGTATATGTTATCAGTGTGTTAAAACTTGCCAACCAAATCATGTTGTCTTTACCTACATAATATGATATATATATATATATATATATATATATATATATATATATATATATATATATTATGTATAAGTTATGATATATATATATTATGTATATATATTATATATGTAAAATATGTATATGGGTAAAACATGAGGCATTATATATGATAATACTGAATTTATATTCATTCTTCACAAGAAAATTGGTCGAGAGAGCACATTCCACTGTGTGTTATCCTGTCATCATGAAAAGGTTTCTGAGTCCTTTTATTCCACCCTGACAACAAGACAAAATAGGATGGTTTCCAGAGAGTGAAGAAATAACAGGGTCACAATGACTACCATAATTGATCACTTGTGAACAGAGGAGCTAGGACAGAAGTACCATGAGTAGTAGTTGCCAACCAATCATTGTATGACTGACACAAACGATTGGTATGGGTCAATCTTGAAAAGTATGACAAGCAGACTTGGTGTTGCGAGACCTCCTTATCTGGTTCAACTACCAAAAGAGACTGACCTATATTGGGAAGAGACTGACCTATATTGACCAATTGCAAGAGTTTTTCTGTAAGTTGCATGGTGCCACATATCCACTTGGAGGTGTTGATCAAGCTAGATATGACATGTTTGAAAGGAAGCATCAGGCACTGGAGAGACTAACACTAACAGAAGGAGCAGTTGAGTTACAAGTAGGTCTTTCAAATTCCCATGTGAAGGTGCCACCATAGCTTTATGCAGTGACCCGTCCACCCGTCATTTGGATAGGTATAAACCGTTGTTGATGGGTAGAAATATGGGTGGACAGGCTAAAAAATGAAGGAGCAAAAAAGGTTTCAAAACCATAGATATTGTCAGTTATGCCTTAGAAGTGAGTATAAATGGTGTCACGTGTGTGTTTGTAATTAACAGTTATCATCCATGTATCCACCAAAACATGTGTGACTGGCAATCAAACCCAACAGGGCAGAAGGAAAAGAGGAAGGGTGGAGAGGGAGATTGCACAAGCAGGACGGAAACGGAAACAAACGTCCAAAACTGTCTTCAGTGGAAAAGAGTCATTAGTGGTGTATATGCTTTGGCATAGAGTGAAAAGCAGATATGTGGGATTGGCAGAAATGTGATTAAGAAGTCCTCCAATTCCAAATGCTTTCAGAGAGCTTGTAACATGCGGTTGTCAGGGTAGCCAAAAGCAGGTACCTAAGCCAAGGGGAGGTGAGCCTATCCCTTCCCCAGCTGAAGCAATTTTTACTTCCCACATTGTAACACTGAAATATATGAACACAAATATATGAAATGATTGGCAGGTTGTACTACACTGATTATACATTGAAATATAAGCCCTGGATAAGTAGTTATTTAATCACATTTTGATTATTTGGTTGAACAAGCCATCAGAAATGCAAACCTAGGTCAGCCAAAACAACTGATTGAGAAACCAGTGTCCTATGTAGAAAAACATTCACTGATTGGTAATTTGTAACATAAAAAGTAGGCCTCATTTAAGCAAAATAGTTTCATTTATGACAAATAAAGTGTTAAATTTAATGGTAAGCAAAATGATTTATAAGTAGCTACACCGTCATATTGTGACTAGCTAACATCTCATACTATAACTTTTACGTGGACAAAATTGGTGTCTAAAAAATCAAAGGAAAAAATTTGTTCTTTTTAGTCATCATTTTGCTAAGTAGCATATAATCTATATGTTATAAAGAGTTCGCCAGATTAAAATAGTAGGAAGTGCAATCAAATACCCGGGGGTAATAAGAAATTGTTTGATTTTGTAACTACATATTAACAGTCATACTTCTATTAATAACAAAAGTATTACTCCTTATTCACAAACACAACTTCACGGAAAATGTACTAAATATAATATTTTTAGATAATATATCCATAATGTAACTATTCAATTTTTGAAGGTGTCAAATTGCCAATGGTGTGGTTGCCATGGTTACTATTACACAAACTGATTAGTATTTAAGATTTTATTTACTTTTCGTATATTATGCATAGTACAAAATTTGGTCTATATAGATCGAAATAATGTCCAGTTACTTAAAATACATTTTACGAGAAGTTTGTGTCCTTCGAAGGAGCAATAACCAGAAAACATCCTAGTCCTACTGACCTGTTTCTCCCCGATTTCTTTGTCGTATATCCCCGCCTTTTCTTGTTTCTCCTGTGTCTGCGATGTATTTCTCCTCCGCTGTTCTCTTCCAGGTTCTCGGCCCATTGCACAGTTTCGACTGAAGTTCAGTGTCGATCGTCTTTTAAGTTGTAGCCGTCTTCCTGATACTGAAGTAAAGAACAAAATAACTATTATTTTAATTTGTATTGCGATGAGTACACTTGTTGTACACACTGTCAGTTATCTTGAATTCTAGTTGTTTCGCAAACAAAAACCTATCAAAATCATGAGGAAGAAAAGAACGCAGCTTACCGTTCGCGTAGTCGAGATTACTGTCTATGGAGATACGTTATACAGACGTACTGTGACGTAATATCCGAAATGCTCGTGGCCAGGATGAGCGTCATTTTCACATCACGTGGTCTGCGGCACAGGCCGCCTGTGCTGTGGTGTGAATGTGATTCAGTCTCAGAGTTCGCGTCTTGTTTCTGAAATGCCGGCTATCGAACCCTAGTTCACTTATTGATCTCTCTCTGTCCTTCATTCACAAACAATGAAACATACCATTTGTGGCGCATATTGCTGTCTTTTTACATTAACGTTTAGAAAAGAATGAGAATACCAGAAACAGCTGAACAATAATATTGCAAAGCACTTATCTCCAGCGTCTCACGCGTACAGTGCTGCACTCTATCGGCATCCGGTTAACATGGTTCTTGCGAGCGAACTGTCCGCCAGGTGCTTTTCGAAAGTGCAAAGTCGAATAACAAAATTATATAACATATTAACGATAATGTTATACAGCAAAGAAATGCCTCATCTTGAATAGTTTCCACGGGACGGGAAGGTTTTATAACATATCACTGGAAAACAATTCACTCAGCTGTATGACTGAGTACCTGGATATAAACAGAGGTGGATGTTTGTTTACGGTTATTATATTATATTATATTATATATATATATATATATATATATATATATATATATATATATATATATATATATATATCATAACCACATTACAATTAAATTCGTTAAAGGTAGACAAGGTAACAAGACAACCAAAGGAAAGACATCGTTACTTTTGCATTTCAAAATGCCTGGGCTCGTTCTTGTGTGTTGCTTCCTGAAGGTAGAATCGGCCCCAGACAGTAGACGTCGAGGTTTGCCTTAACCAGTGAATCTGAAAGCAGCGCGATTTATTACGAAGTAAATAAACATTATGAGTCTTACGTTTGGAAGAAAGCATAACGTTATGTAAGTCTCTTTAGTGAGTAGTGGCGCAGTAGCTAGAGCTTCAGGATCTCGACTAAAAAAAACAAAGTTCGCATGTGTTGCGGTGTCGAACCATGGGCAACTCATGTATATATATACGCACCATTTCTTCTGGACTCACCTTTAATTGGTTTCACGAAGTCTGCATCCGCTGCGCAGTAGCTGATGACTACTTCCGCTTCCGCTGTTTGCCCCAATGCTTAGTTTATCACACACGAAACATGACCAGAGTCTGTACGGGGTGGACATCAACGCAGAAGTGCTGCAGGTGGCTAGGGTGGGGAGTGTAAAAAAGAAGCGAGTTACACTTTACTACCTTTTCAATCAAACACCTTCTCGATTTCTCTGGGAAGCATTCAGCCATCTTCCAATTAATGCATGAAATCTGCACATGGTAGGCATTATAGAAGACTGACATCAATTAAGAACACGTAATGTCCAAATCGAATATAAAGAGGCAAGGTAGAGATAGCCGTTCTTAACCACACGAGGGAAAGGGAAACACTGTTGAGGACTCACTGAACGACGGTGTTGTTTCTTATACCCACATGAGAGAAAGGTCAGCTGTTTGACTGTTGGCCATTAACAGAAGAAGAAAAATAATAAGAAGAAGAAGACGAAGAGGAAGATAAAGAGGAAGAGTAATACGAAGAGTAATAGGAAGAAGAAGAGGAGGAGGAGGAAGAAGACAACAGCAACAGCAGCAGCAACAACAAGAATCACAACAACAACAACGAAGACAACGACGACAAGGGCCTACAACCCGTTTCGTGAATCAACACTATTAAGTGGGGTATCCGAAAAAACCTGGATCTCCTTTTCTCTATACCTTCCCATACATCATGCGTGCGTCCGTGCGTCCGTGCGTCCGTGCGTCCGTGCGTCCGTGCGTCCGTGCGTCCGTGCGTCCGTGCGTCCGTGCGTCCGTGCGTCCGTGCGTCCGTGCGTCCGTGCGTCCGTGCGTCCGTGCGTCCGTGCGTCCGTGCGTCCATGCGTCCGTGCATCTGTGCTTCCGTGCATGCGTATGACATGAAAATAGTAGTTTGTTGTTTGTTTTAAAAGTATGGTAGGACTTGTTTGTGGATGTTTTTGCTGGATACATTATGTATATGCAATGATGTGTTTTATCTGTCCTACGTGCTGTGTTTGTTTATTGTTGTTTTTTTATCCGGCTATTGTTATTCTTACGTGAATTTATGAAGGTTCCTTTTGAGTGCTGTGGATATTCTTTTGTTTGGATGTTTCTGTACAGTTTGAGTGTTTCTCTTAATACGTGTTCGTAGTATATTCTATTCTATTCTATTCTATTCTATTCTATTCTATTCTATTCTATTCTATTCTATTCTATTCTATTCTATTCTATTCTATTCTATTCTATTATATTATATTATATTATATTATATTATATTATATGTCATGTTTCGTGTATCACATTATTGTAATGTTCGTGTCTCGTCAGAAGTGTTCGAGTGTCTCATTTTATATGGCTATATCTTATTATAGATATTCGTTTATTTGACTACAGTTGTGTAGATAATTGATCGTGTGTTTCCATCAGTTATAGGTAGATGTGTATGAATGTCTTTCTTTGTATTATGTTAATATGTCTCAACGTAAGAGTTCTTTCGAACCACATGATAAATGTTTGTGACACCTGACATATGTTCAAGTGTTCTTATAGATGTTCGTTTGTTTGGTGTCGGAATCGTCCATCAAGTCCAAGACCTGTCTACGTTGCCAATAAGTCCATCTTCCCCATCGCCATTGCAGAATACACACAAAACTAAACCTCCAAATGACCACAGGCATGTGAGCTCGCCTATGCGTGCAATACGTCTAAACCTGTTATTCCGCGGCGTTCTTTATCTTGATACAATATTTCAGCCATGTAATCTTAATCATCATCAAACATGGTTGGGTGCATGCGTGCGTGCGTGCGTGCGTGCGTGCTTCCGTGCGTGCGTGCTTCCGTGCGTGCGTGCTTCCGTGCGTGCTTCCGTGAGTGCGTGCGTGCGTGCGTGCGTGCGTGCGTGCGTGCGTGCGTGCGTGCGAGCGAGCGAGCGAGCAAGTATGTCAGTGAGTTTGTAAGAGTGCTCCCACCTCTATTAAATATCTATATCCACGCCATTTGCTTTCAATATCTTCAATATCCATTCAATATCTAAAAATAAATTATATTAGGTCTCCTCTTAATCTTCTAGTTTCTAATGTTGTCAATCTACATTCTAATAGGCGTCTTTCATACCATAAATGTTTAAGTTCTGGAATAAATTTAGTTGCCCTCCGTTGAACTCTTTCAAGTGTATCATTGTCTTTCTTATGATATGGCCTCCTTGCCTGAATGCAATATTCCAAGTGTGGCCTAACTATTGCCTTGTACAATGGTATGATTAATGTCTTCTCCATACATGTAATGTTCCTTCTAATTAGCCCTAATATTTGGTTGCCCTTTGCAGCAGCAAATCCACATTGCTCCGAAACTGTCATGTCGGCACTAAATGTAACTCACAGGACCTTTTCTTTTACACTTGTGCCAAATATAGTATTGCCCATAAAGTATTCTTTGCTCATATTACCATGTCCAATGTGGATGCATTTACGTTTATCAAAATTAAGTAACATCTGCCATTTTTAGACCATTTGACTAACTTGGTTAGATCATCTTGTACAGTTTCTTTATCTGCATCACTTTTTACAGTTCTGAAATTGTTTGTCTTCTGCAAATTTAAGTAGTTTACGTAATAAGTCATCATCCAAATCATTTATAAATATCAAAAATAATATTGGTCCCAACACCGACCCCTGTGGAACTCCACTCAAAACTGGTTTCCAGTTTGATATCTCCCCCTCTGCTATTACTCTCTGTCTTCTGTCTGTCAACCATGCTTGTATCCATGTGATCATACTTTCCCCTATACCATAGGCTTTTAATTTAATTAACAGTCTTTGATGTGGCACTTTATCGAATGCTTTCTGAAAATATAAGTATACTACATCCACCGGTGAACCATCGTCTACCCACTTAGCAATATCTTCTAAAACAACATAACATATTGGTTAGACAAGACCTAGCTTTTAGGAACCCATGTTGAGATTTAGTTATTCATTTGTTTTTTACAAGAAAATCTAGCATGTGGTCTCTGATAAATGTTTCTAATGAGTTGCATAATACTGATGTTAAGCTCACTGGTCTATAATTTTCTGTCTTACTCCTCGATCCTTTTTTAAATAATGGTGTAACATTTGCATCCTTCCATTCTGCTGGAACAATTCCCTCTTTAAGTGATAGATTATAATAATTAGCAAGTGGTATACTGGTTTCGTTTACAATTTCCATAAGCAATTTTTGTGATATTATATATTTTCTTTCGTCATCAAATTTTTTGGATATCCTTTCAGGAGTTACAAACAACTGCCCTAAATTATTTGATTCATCACCCTCAAATTTTCTAGCAGGTAACGGCAGTGAACTTATATCTTCTTCAGTGAACATAGAGCTGAAATATTCATTCATATCCTCTGCCATTTGAAACCCATCAGATATTACATTACCTGCGCTGTTACCTTATCTCGAATCTTTTGTTTACTCCTTACATAAGCGTAGAAACTCTTACTATCCTTTTTTATGTCATTCGCAAATTTTTGCTCAAAAGAACGTTTTGATTTTCTCATTTCAGCTGTAGCTAGGTTAAGGGCCTCTTTGTAATTGTTATAGTCTATATTTCCAGCGTTTCTGCATATTCTCCACATTATTTTGTTGTAGGCAATCTTTCGCATAGCTTCTTTTGACAGGTGTTTCTTCCTAGTTCGTCTCCATTGATTTTTTATAGGAACTAATGTTTCAATAATGCCCTCAATCTCATCTTTCAAAATTATTCACATTCTGTTGCTGTCTTGTCCTTCATTAAGTCTGTCCAATTTATGCTTGCTAAGTAGGTTCTCATTTGTTTATATTTGCCTTTGTTGAAATGTCTCCTCCATCGCTTTTTGCCAGTAATCTCTGTTTGTATTTTTATACTAAAATGGATCTGATTATGATCACAAGATCCCAATGGCTCACCTATTTTAATATTATCAACTAATTAGTTTTGAGAGGAGAATATACTAAATCCAACACATTTCCACCTCTAGTTGGTTCTAAAACATGTTCTGTAATGAAACAGTGCTGTATTAGAAGTCAAAACTTCTGGTCATCTCTTCCAACACTCTCTGTTGATTTCCACTGAATATGACCATGATTAAAATCACCCATTATAACACATTCCCTTTTACTAATCTCCTGTATGGCATTGTGCAATGTTTCATCATCCTCCTGTCAAGGGAGTCAGTCTTCCTCCTGTGTAAGTGGTACGCAGGGGAAGAGGGCGCTACACGAGGAACGGATCAAATCGGAAGTGAATTGGCAATGTGTTGACGGGAGAAGGAGATATGTAACCAGATTACGTCTTGTGCATGAGCAATGGACGGAGGAACGAAGTGACAGGGGAGACACGAATAACGGGGTCATGTATGGTGAAACTGGGGTAGAGTATGCTGAGTAAATCAGACGGACATTAGCAGATATCAGATATATGTGTGCATAGCATATATAAGGCCTATGTGTTGTTTTCCGTGAACACTTGAGGCTATAATGATAATCAATGTTCGTGAATACACGTGTGGAACGCCGACATGTGATGGCACATTCCATTTATTTGCCTCTCGACCCAAAGCGTTTGCTGTTCCCTGCCCTAGACCAGAGGTTGGCAACTCGCGGACGTAGTCTAAGTGCCCCGCTTCCCCGCACGTAGTCGATCCCTGCTCGCCGAGACACTGCACCACAAGGTATCCGTGCAGAAGAGTAATAAAGGTACTGGAATTTGCAGACACCAAGTGGATTTGCAAGTTCAACTTATCAGTTAAAGTTGTTCATGTCTGAGATGATGTACGTAGTTGATGTGGGAGATGCAACTGCGAAGCAAAGAGCTGGATGACTAGCCGACTACACGACTCGCAGTGAGAAGTTGTCTAACTTCTCGCCCTGTTCACACGGAGCTCTCGGTGCGCGGGAGCTGTGCTGATAGAGTTCACCGATATACAGCACAGCTCAAAGAAACTCAAAGCTACCGCCAAATAACGAGTTGGCTCGTCTAGATTGTGTTACTGCATAGATCTACTTGCAGGTGGAACAGTTTTATCTAATCTGATCTGATCTTATCAGACAAGAAACGCTAAGTTCTTTGCCGTGTAGTTTAGCTAAGTTTGCTTGGTGGCGCAGCAATTCTACCAAATGAAAAACTATTGTCATGGTGTTGCGACCATGGTCAATGACCACAAATAATGCTAGGGGTTGATGAGAATAATGTAATACAGTTTATTCGAACATAATGATAAGTTCCCTAGACTACCTACTCTCTGTTGTGAAATTTTAGGTTTATGCCCCTCTAGTCTAGCCTACCTCCTTTGGGCAATTGTACCTTTGTGCGCCCAGCTTAATCCCGAGGTGCAAGTTGTAAGTTTATGCGCCCCCCCCCTCCCCCCGAACAGTACAACTGTAGTGAAGTTGTAGGTTTGTTCCCCTAGACGACCATATGTGTTGTAATTGGAGATTTGTGCCCCCAGACTTCTCGCTCTGGGCCTGTCTGGATGGCAGAGGTGGGTGCAGGTGTTTGTTCGTGTGTGTGTATATAAATAGCACTGGCAGTCTAAATTGATGCCGGGGCACAACTGTGTGAAGACAATGTTTATAAACAGCGTGTCAAACGTAAATGTTCAGCGTTCATTTGACAACGACGCCGCCTCGCACGCGTTCAAGCACTAAACATTAAAATCAACACAAATAAGAGTATACACAATTCGTTATAATTTAATAATAATATGGTGTGGGTCATAATTGTTCGTGCAGAATTAGTCAACCAGTCAGTTAATCAGCCAGCCAGCCAGCCAGCCAGCCAGCCAGCCAGCCAGCCAGCCAGCCAGCCAGCCAGCCAGCCAGCCAGCCAGCCAGCCAGCCAGCCAGCCAGCCAGCCAGCCAGCCAGCCAGCCAGCCAGCCAGCCAGCCAGCCAGCCAGCCAGCCAGCCAGCCAGCCAGCCA
>JAODUO010001415.1:110000-220461 GCA_025642075.2 Ridgeia piscesae | reverse complement strand
CCATTCCTGCAACCCGTTCTTTTTTAATAACCCCAACTTCAGTTTCTGTTATAAAGAAAACCATCAGGATAAGTATTTAGACAAAACATACAATGGAAAGATCACGATATGTCACCCATTTTTGTGGTTGATGGACCTTGTTGCTTGCAACAGGAATGAAGGTAGCCTGTTGAGTGATGGTGTAGTGGAGGTGAGTGCCAGTGACCGACAGTGACTGCCCAGTGTCCACTACTTTCAGTGAACCGGTCCAGTTGCTGCAGGGTCACAGGCCAGGGGGGAAGGGTCAGAACTGACCGGGGTCATTGAGATGTGTCAGGTGAGTCCGGGATGGCAATTTCTACCTGTCAAAAGGGTATCTGGTAGGTGATTCGGGATACACATAGAATTGGGTCCACTTCCCCATGATTTATCCCCACATGGTCCAGTCTATCCCCATGCAAGTCCAGTTTACATATGACGAGTCCACACATGGTCCACTCTAGTCCCCACATACCCATGCACGGTCCATTCACATATGATCCCCAAAAAAATCCACACCCCTGTTCCACTTTTAGTCCACAAATTCCCCCGGTCCAGTTCACAATGATCAGTCCACACATGATCCACTCCCAATCCCCACTCCCCAGCCACATGATCTAGTCCACACTCCACCTAGTCCACATGCACTCCAGTTCACAATGATCGAGTCCACACATGGTCCACCCGTCCACACTCACGGTCCACTTCACATATGGTTCAATTCATACACAATTTAGTCCAGTCCATACACAATTGAATCCAGTCCATACACAATTGAATCCAGTCCATACACAATTGAATCCAGTCCATACACAATTTAGTCCAGTCCATACACAATTGAATCCAGTCCATACACAATTGAATCCAGTCCATACACAATTGAATCCAGTCCATACACAATTGAATCCAGTCCATACACAATTGAATCCAGTCCATACACAATTGAATCCAGTCCATACACAATTGAATCCAGTCCATACACAATTAAATCCAGTCCATACACAATTGAATCCAGTCCATACACAATTGAATCCAGTCCATACACAATTGAATCCAGTCCATACACAATTGAATCCAGTCCATACACAATTGAATCCAGTCCATACACAATTGAATCCAGTCCATACACAATTGAATCCAGTCCATACACAATTGAATCCAGTCCATACACAATTATCCAGTCCATACACAATTGACAGTCCCCACAGCCCAAAGTTCATGCACAATTCAGACTAGTGCACATGTGAACCAGTCATACTGTGCTGTATGTGTTATGAGGTGCTACATGTGTTGTCAGATGCTGCATTGTGCTGTGTGTATGCTGCAAATTACACAATATGCTGATGTTGTCTGTTGTGTTGCCAGGTGCTGTAATGTGCTGTTTTAGAGGTCCCTGTTCTGTATGTTCCAAGTGATGTACTGCAGCATGTGTGCCAGTGATGTGATGTAGTGTACTGTACCATGCCGTTTGTGCTGCAGGTGTTGGTGATGTAATGTGCTGTATGTGCCAGTGATGTCATCTAGTATGATGTACTGTGCTGCTGGTGATGTGATGTGTTGTTTGCTGTACTGTGTTACATATCCTAGTGAATAGTGATGTGGTATAGTGTACTGTGCTGTGCTGCAGGTACTAGTGATGTATTGTGTTGTGCCGTGTGTGCTGCATGTACTAGTGATGTCACATAGTGTACTGTTCTGTTGTGTGTCAGGTGCTGGTGATGTCACATAGTGTACTGTTCTGTTGTGTGTCAGGTGCTGGTGATGTCACATAGTGTACTGTTCTGTTGTGTGTCAGGTACTAGTGATGTCACATAGTGTACTGTTCTGTTGTGTGTCAGGTGCTAGTGATGTCACACAGTGTACTGTTCTGTTGTGTGTCAGGTGCTAGTGATGTCACATAGTGTACTGTTCTGTTGTGTGTCAGGTGCTGGTGATGTCACATAGTGTACTGTTCTGTTGTGTGTCAGGTGCTGGTGATGTCACATAGTGTACTGTTCTGTTGTGTGTCAGGTGCTGGTGATGTCACATAGTGTACTGTTCTGTTGTGTGTCAGGTGCTGGTGATGTCACACAGTGTACTGTTCTGTTGTGTGTCAGGTACTAGTGATGTCACATAGTGTACTGTTCTGTTGTGCGTCAGGTGCTGGTGATGTCACATAGTGTACTGTTCTGTTGTGTGTCAGGTGCTGGTGATGTCACATAGTGTACTGTTCTGTTGTGTGTCAGGTACTAGTGATGTCACATAGTGTACTGTTCTGTTGTGTGTCAGGTACTAGTGATGTCACATAGTGTACTGTTCTGTTGTGTGTCAGGTGCTGGTGATGTCACATAGTGTACTGTTCTGTTGTGTGTCAGGTGCTGGTGATGTCACATAGTGTACTGTTCTGTTGTGTGTCAGGTACTAGTGATGTCACACAGTGTACTGTTCTGTTGTGTGTCAGGTGCTGGTGATGTCACTTAGTGTACTGTTCTGTTGTGTGTCAGGTGCTGGTGATGTCACATAGTGTACTGTTCTGTTGTGTGTCAGGTCTGGTGATGTCACATAGTGTACTGTTCTGTTGTGTGTCAGGTGCTGGTGATGTCACATAGTGTACTGTTCTGTTGTGTGTCAGGTACTAGTGATGTCACATAGTGTACTGTTCTGTTGTGTGTCAGGTGCTGGTGATGTCACATAGTGTACTGTTCTGTTGTGTGTCAGGTGCTGGTGATGTCACATAGTGTACTGTTCTGTTGTGTGTCAGGTGCTAGTGATGTCACATAGTGTACTGTTCTGTTGTGTGTCAGGTACTAGTGATGTAACATAGTGTACTGTTCTGTTGTGTGTCAGGTACTAGTGATGTCACATAGTGTACTGTTCTGTTGTGTGTCAGGTGCTGGGTGATGTCACATAGTGTACTGTTCTGTTGTGTGTCAGGTGCTAGTGATGTCACATAGTGTACTGTTCTGTTGTGTGTCAGGTACTAGTGATGTAACATAGTGTACTGTTCTGTTGTGTGTCAGGTACTAGTGATGTCACATAGTGTACTGTTCTGTTGTGTGTCAGGTGCTAGTGATGTCACATAGTGTACTGTTCTGTTGTGTGTCAGGTACTAGTGATGTCACATAGTGTACTGTTCTGTTGTGTGTCAGGTGCTAGTGATGTCACATAGTGTACTGTTCTGTTGTGTGTCAGGTACTAGTGATGTCACATAGTGTACTGTTCTGTTGTGTGTCAGGTACTAGTGATGTCACATAGTGTACTGTTCTGTTGTGTGTCAGGTGCTAGTGATGTCACATAGTGTACTGTTCTGTTGTGTGTCAGGTGCTGGTGATGTCACATAGTGTACTGTTCTGTTGTGTGTCAGGTACTAGTGATGTCACATAGTGTACTGTTCTGTTGTGTGTCAGGTGCTGGTGATGTCACATAGTGTACTGTTCTGTTGTGTGTCAGGTACTAGTGATGTCACATAGTGTACTGTTCTGTTGTGTGTCAGGTGCTGGTGATGTCACATAGTGTACTGTTCTGTTGTGTGTCAGGTGCTGGTGATGTCACATAGTGTACTGTTCTGTTGTGTGTCAGGTGCTGGTGATGTCACATAGTGTACTGTTCTGTTGTGTGTCAGGTACTAGTGATGTCACATAGTGTACTGTTCTGTTGTGTGTCAGGTGCTGGTGATGTCACATAGTGTACTGTTCTGTTGTGTGTCAGGTACTAGTGATGTCACATAGTGTACTGTTCTGTTGTGTGTCAGGTACTAGTGATGTCACATAGTGTACTGTTCTGTTGTGTGTCAGGTACTGGTGATGTCACATAGTGTACTGTTCTGTTGTGTGTCAGGTGCTGGTGATGTCACATAGTGTACTGTTCTGTTGTGTGTCAGGTACTAGTGATGTCACATAGTGTACTGTTCTGTTGTGTGTCAGGTACTAGTGATGTAACATAGTGTACTGTTCTGTTGTGTGTCAGGTGCTAGTGATGTCACATAGTGTACTGTTCTGTTGTGTGTCAGGTACTAGTGATGTCACATAGTGTACTGTTCTGTTGTGTGTCAGGTACTAGTGATGTCACATAGTGTACTGTTCTGTTGTGCGTCAGGTGCTAGTGATGTCACATAGTGTACTGTTCTGTTGTGTGTCAGGTACTAGTGATGTCACATAGTGTACTGTTCTGTTGTGTGTCAGGTACTAGTGATGTCACACAGTGTACTGTTCTGTTGTGTGTCAGGTACTAGTGATGTAACATAGTGTACTGTTCTGTTGTGCGTCAGGTGCTAGTGATGTCACACAGTGTACTGTTCTGTTGTGTGTCAGGTACTAGTGATGTAACATAGTGTACTGTTCTGTTGTGTGTCAGGTGCTGGTGATGTCACATAGTGTACTGTTCTGTTGTGTGTCAGGTGCTGGTGATGTCACATAGTGTACTGTTCTGTTGTGTGTCAGGTACTGGTGATGTCACATAGTGTACTGTTCTGTTGTGTGTCAGGTGCTAGTGATGTCACATAGTGTACTGTTCTGTTGTGTGTCAGGTGCTGGTGATGTCACATAGTGTACTGTTCTGTTGTGTGTCAGGTACTAGTGATGTCACATAGTGTACTGTTCTGTTGTGTGTCAGGTCTAGTGATGTCACATAGTGTACTGTTCTGTTGTGTGTCAGGTACTAGTGATGTCACATAGTGTACTGTTCTGTTGTGTGTCAGGTGCTAGTGATGTCACATAGTGTACTGTTCTGTTGTGTGTCAGGTGCTGGTGATGTCACATAGTGTACTGTTCTGTTGTGTGTCAGGTACTAGTGATGTCACATAGTGTACTGTTCTGTTGTGTGTCAGGTACTAGTGATGTCACATAGTGTACTGTTCTGTTGTGTGTCAGGTGCTGGTGATGTCACATAGTGTACTGTTCTGTTGTGTGTCAGGTGCTAGTGATGTCACATAGTGTACTGTTCTGTTGTGTGTCAGGTACTGGTGATGTCACATAGTGTACTGTTCTGTTGTGTGTCAGGTGCTGGTGATGTCACATAGTGTACTGTTCTGTTGTGTGTCAGGTGCTGGTGATGTCACATAGTGTACTGTTCTGTTGTGTGTCAGGTACTGGTGATGTCACATAGTGTACTGTTCTGTTGTGTGTCAGGTGCTAGTGATGTCACATAGTGTACTGTTCTGTTGTGTGTCAGGTACTAGTGATGTCACATAGTGTACTGTTCTGTTGTGTGTCAGGTGCTAGTGATGTCACATAGTGTACTGTTCTGTTGTGTGTCAGGTGCTGGTGATGTCACATAGTGTACTGTTCTGTTGTGTGTCAGGTACTAGTGATGTCACATAGTGTACTGTTCTGTTGTGTGTCAGGTACTAGTGATGTCACATAGTGTACTGTTCTGTTGTGTGTCAGGTACTAGTGATGTCACACAGTGTACTGTTCTGTTGTGTGTCAGGTACTAGTGATGTCACATAGTGTACTGTTCTGTTGTGTGTCAGGTGCTGGTGATGTCACATAGTGTACTGTTCTGTTGTGTGTCAGGTGCTAGTGATGTCACATAGTGTACTGTTCTGTTGTGTGTCAGGTACTAGTGATGTCACATAGTGTACTGTTCTGTTGTGTGTCAGGTGCTGGTGATGTCACATAGTGTACTGTTCTGTTGTGTGTCAGGTGCTAGTGATGTCACATAGTGTACTGTTCTGTTGTGTGTCAGGTACTAGTGATGTCACATAGTGTACTGTTCTGTTGTGTGTCAGGTGCTAGTGATGTCACATAGTGTACTGTTCTGTTGTGTGTCAGGTGCTAGTGATGTCACACAGTGTACTGTTCTGTTGTGTGTCAGGTACTAGTGATGTCACATAGTGTACTGTTCTGTTGTGTGTCAGGTGCTGGTGATGTCACATAGTGTACTGTTCTGTTGTGTGTCAGGTGCTGGTGATGTCACATAGTGTACTGTTCTGTTGTGTGTCAGGTACTGGTGATGTCACATAGTGTACTGTTCTGTTGTGTGTCAGGTGCTGGTGATGTCACATAGTGTACTGTTCTGTTGTGTGTCAGGTGCTGGTGATGTCACATAGTGTACTGTTCTGTTGTGTGTCAGGTACTAGTGATGTCACATAGTGTACTGTTCTGTTGTGTGTCAGGTACTAGTGATGTCACATAGTGTACTGTTCTGTTGTGTGTCAGGTGCTGGTGATGTCACATAGTGTACTGTTCTGTTGTGTGTCAGGTGCTGGTGATGTCACATAGTGTACTGTTCTGTTGTGTGTCAGGTACTGGTGATGTCACATAGTGTACTGTTCTGTTGTGTGTCAGGTGCTGGTGATGTCACATAGTGTACTGTTCTGTTGTGTGTCAGGTACTAGTGATGTAACATAGTGTACTGTTCTGTTGTGTGTCAGGTGCTAGTGATGTCACATAGTGTACTGTTCTGTTGTGTGTCAGGTGCTGGTGATGTCACATAGTGTACTGTTCTGTTGTGTGTCAGGTGCTGGTGATGTCACATAGTGTACTGTTCTGTTGTGTGTCAGGTGCTGGTGATGTCACATAGTGTACTGTTCTGTTGTGTGTCAGGTACTGGTGATGTCACATAGTGTACTGTTCTGTTGTGTGTCAGGTGCTAGTGATGTCACATAGTGTACTGTTCTGTTGTGTGTCAGGTACTGGTGATGTCACATAGTGTACTGTTCTGTTGTGTGTCAGGTGCTAGTGATGTCACATAGTGTACTGTTCTGTTGTGTGTCAGGTACTAGTGATGTCACATAGTGTACTGTTCTGTTGTGTGTCAGGTGCTAGTGATGTCACATAGTGTACTGTTCTGTTGTGTGTCAGGTACTGGTGATGTCACATAGTGTACTGTTCTGTTGTGTGTCAGGTACTAGTGATGTCACATAGTGTACTGTTCTGTTGTGTGTCAGGTACTAGTGATGTCACATAGTGTACTGTTCTGTTGTGTGTCAGGTACTGGTGATGTCACATAGTGTACTGTTCTGTTGTGTGTCAGGTGCTAGTGATGTCACATAGTGTACTGTTCTGTTGTGTGTCAGGTACTGGTGATGTCACATAGTGTACTGTTCTGTTGTGTGTCAGGTACTGGTGATGTCACATAGTGTACTGTTCTGTTGTGTGTCAGGTACTGGTGATGTCACATAGTGTACTGTTCTGTTGTGTGTCAGGTACTGGTGATGTCACATAGTGTACTGTTCTGTTGTGTGTCAGGTACTAGTGATGTCACATAGTGTACTGTTCTGTTGTGTGTCAGGTACTGGTGATGTCACATAGTGTACTGTTCTGTTGTGTGTCAGGTGCTAGTGATGTCACATAGTGTACTGTTCTGTTGTGTGTCAGGTACTAGTGATGTCACATAGTGTACTGTTCTGTTGTGTGTCAGGTACTAGTGATGTCACATAGTGTACTGTTCTGTTGTGTGTCAGGTACTAGTGATGTCACATAGTGTACTGTTCTGTTGTGTGTCAGGTACTGGTGATGTCACATAGTGTACTGTTCTGTTGTGTGTCAGGTGCTAGTGATGTCACATAGTGTACTGTTCTGTTGTGTGTCAGGTACTAGTGATGTCACATAGTGTACTGTTCTGTTGTGTGTCAGGTACTGGTGATGTCACATAGTGTACTGTTCTGTTGTGTGTCAGGTACTAGTGATGTCACATAGTGTACTGTTCTGTTGTGTGTCAGGTGCTGGTGATGTCACATAGTGTACTGTTCTGTTGTGTGTCAGGTGCTGGTGATGTCACATAGTGTACTGTTCTGTTGTGTGTCAGGTGCTGGTGATGTCACATAGTGTACTGTTCTGTTGTGTGTCAGGTACTAGTGATGTCACACAGTGTACTGTTCTGTTGTGTGTCAGGTGCTAGTGATGTCACATAGTGTACTGTTCTGTTGTGCGTCAGGTGCTGGTGATGTCACATAGTGTACTGTTCTGTTGTGTGTCAGGTGCTGGTGATGTCACATAGTGTACTGTTCTGTTGTGTGTCAGGTGCTGGTGATGTCACATAGTGTACTGTTCTGTTGTGTGTCAGGTGCTAGTGATGTCACATAGTGTACTGTTCTGTTGTGTGTCAGGTGCTGGTGATGTCACATAGTGTACTGTTCTGTTGTGTGTCAGGTGCTAGTGATGTCACATAGTGTACTGTTCTGTTGTGTGTCAGGTACTAGTGATGTCACATAGTGTACTGTTCTGTTGTGTGTCAGGTGCTGGTGATGTCACATAGTGTACTGTTCTGTTGTGTGTCAGGTACTAGTGATGTCACATAGTGTACTGTTCTGTTGTGTGTCAGGTGCTGGTGATGTCACATAGTGTACTGTTCTGTTGTGTGTCAGGTACTAGTGATGTCACATAGTGTACTGTTCTGTTGTGTGTCAGGTGCTGGTGATGTCACATAGTGTACTGTTCTGTTGTGTGTCAGGTGCTGGTGATGTCACATAGTGTACTGTTCTGTTGTGTGTCAGGTGCTGGTGATGTCACATAGTGTACTGTTCTGTTGTGTGTCAGGTGCTGGTGATGTCACATAGTGTACTGTTCTGTTGTGTGTCAGGTGCTGGTGATGTCACATAGTGTACTGTTCTGTTGTGTGTCAGGTGCTGGTGATGTCACATAGTGTACTGTTCTGTTGTGTGTCAGGTACTAGTGATGTCACATAGTGTACTGTTCTGTTGTGTGTCAGGTGCTGGTGATGTCACATAGTGTACTGTTCTGTTGTGTGTCAGGTACTGGTGATGTCACATAGTGTACTGTTCTGTTGTGTGTCAGGTGCTGGTGATGGGTAATGAGGAGAGTCTGGCAGGGTTCCCAGTCAAGCAAGTGGTGCCCGCCCTCGTCACCCTGCTCCAGATGGAGCACAACTTTGACATGATGCACCACGCCTGCCGTGCCCTCACATACATGATGGAGGCACTCCCACGGTCATCAGCCGTCATAGTGGACGCCGTCCCCACCTTCCTCGAGAAGGTATGTCTCTTCTAACCCTATCTCCTCTGTTCTCTTTCTTCAGTCTATCTTTTCTTTCTCGTCTCTCTCTCTCGCCCTCTCTCCCTTCCTCTGCCCCTCTCCCTGTGTCCCCCCTCTCCATTCTCCCTCTCTCATGTTCTTCTCTCTGTCTTGCTCCAGTTCACTCAGCTGTCTGTATGAGCACCTGGCTATAGACAATGGTGGATATTTGTACGAGTAGTCCTCGCATTAATTGCAGCCTGGCTGGATGTTACCCAGAGAAGTTGAGATGGTTTTTGATTGAACAAGTCTGCCAGGGAGTAAAGTGTAAAGTGCTTTGGACAGTCCTAAAGACTGTATTCTGTTCTATATAAGAACTTACCTTTATATACGAACTGACGTTTACCTGTATGTAATAAGGACGTGTGTGTCACAGCTCCAGGTGATCCAGTGCATGGATGTGGCCGAGCAGAGTCTCCAGGCCTTGGAAATGTTGTCTCGCAGACACAGCAAGGCCATCCTACACGCGGTACGTACCACTAACACCTGCAGCTCATCACATCACTAGGGGCTGGTTTCATAAAGTTGCGCACATTTATGTGCACATATGTGGTCTGCCGGTCGCAGGTAACAGAGACTAGTCAATGTAGCTTACGGCCGGTTTCATGAGACCAATTTAGCACTCGTATAACTAATTTGACTTGACCTAATTAGGTTACAGTGGGAATACCATTATTTGTGGTGTCTTTAAACATTAAAAATAACTATGTTGAGAGTGAGCATGTCGGGAGCATCAACGTACTTGGGGAGCATATCGTAAATATTTCGACTAGTGTAAAGTTACGCCTACTAAACATATGATGCAGCCTAAGTGCAGTTATGGAGTAGACTTGTGAAACGTGTAACTCTATAACGTTTTAGGGTTTTTGAAGAATTATCGCCCACTACAACGTCTTAAGTAGGTTCTATGAAACCAGCCCTTGGTGCATGTCTGGCATGCCTTTGAGCAGTTTAGGCTGAAAAGAGCACTATATAAATGTTCATATTATTATTATGAAACTATCAATGCTGTTTGTACATTCTTTGGGATATTGTGGTAAAATTCTGGCCCGGTGTTTTTGTGACAAAAAGACAGAGTTTTTAATAGAATCTTTATGGGGGGATGTTTGTTACGACAGATAAAAAAATGAATTGATCACTTCATTGGTAGACATATATACAAAATTGCATACAATACACTGTTTATTTATTTTTAAATTTGTATAAATTTATAATTATATATTATATATATATATATATATATATATATATATATATATATACAGCAGTCCCCCTCTTCAGCGGACACTCTTGTATCCAAGCAAGTGTCCCTACATTGAGGGTGTCCCCTCATCAGGGGGACAGACATTCTGGAATGGGCGGTGGGGGGGCTTCGTTTATGGGTATGAAAAATGCACTGTATGCATGTACAGTGTATATGTAAAAAAGAAGACATGGTTATGGATCAATAAATATAATGTTAAGTAATTTACTTGTGTTCTAGGTATAACATTAGCATATTTGTTCTGATATGTATCATGTGTTGCAAATAATCCCTTGCATGAAAAGCAGCAGCATCTACATGACAAACTTAATCTTTACATGCAAAACTTGAACACTGCATTTATTATTTACAAGCCAGACTGAGCCATGGTGACAGAGGCATGACAGGAGGCGAATTTAAATAAGCATGCATGCTTTCGTTTGCTTTTCGTTTAAGATTTTTATTTTTCATTTACATGTCTAATGTACTCAAATAATAATGCTTATCAAGAGTACATACATATACAAACATATATATGTAGTGTAGATGTATGGATGGCCATTATTTGAATAGATGTGAAAGGATTGCACTTCGTTCTACAAAACAACTGGAACGTATGCGATGAGCGATAATAGGGTATCGGAGCTGTTCGCGATGCTGCTAGAAAGCTTATAAACAATTTCAACGACAGGCAAGGGGTAGGCATTGCACCTAAACATCTATTAGACTGTTTTCAGTGTTCAGTCATGAAAGTAAGAAGTGATTAAAATAACTCTGATTCAAGTCATTGTTCAGTTTGTTGTCCGCGCAGCCAGTGTCTGTCTGTGAACATTAGCTCAGTCTCGAACTCAATTGCAATTAGTTGAGTGGCATTGCCATTGTGAGGCGACACAGAAAACAGGCTAGACAACACCCAGCCAGAAATAAAACTAATTATCCACACCCAGTTGGGTAAATTAGGTAGAATTTGTTTGTTTGAGTTTAGCCTTTGTTTTGCCACACTGCACGGGTCACGACGTCCTGTCCACCGCCATCTTGTAATCAAAATATTTCGTGATTTTTTGTCGTGTTTTTGTTTGTTGTCCGCTTTAGGAGGGACATATAACCAACATATGCTGTCCGCTGTCCGCGTCCACGGGGTGTCCACTCATCAGGGGGACATTAACATGGCAAAACAGTCCGTACATTGACAAACTGTCCACTCATCAGGGGGACATTAACATGACAAAACAGTCCGTACATTGACAAACTGTCCCGACATACAGGGTGTCCACTCATCAGGGGGACATTAACATGGCAAAACAGTCTGTACATTGACAAACTGTCCCGACATACGGGGTGTCCACTCATCAGGGGGTCCGCTGAAGAGGGGGACTACTGTATAGCCCATTTATTATCGCATCATCATTGTAAAACGTTATAATAATAAAAACATTTAATTAAACGGAATAAAATACATTATATTTAGAATTGTAAAACACAAAGTTAAATGAAATAAATGAAACATCATATTTAAAATAATAAACAATAAAAAATTGCAAACAAAATAATGTTGACATATGACGTTAATTAGTGTGTGGTTTGTCCACCAGGGTGCCATTGGGACGTGTCTCATGTACCTAGACTTCTTCTCCGTGCCAGCCCAGCGAGCAGCCCTGGCCATTGCTGCCAGCTGCTGCCAGAGTATCACAAGTGACGAGATGCACTTTGTGCGCGACTCACTGCCCCTGCTTACAGCACGACTGGGGCAGCACGTAAGTTACCCCACCCCACTGTCTACACCCCACCCCTCTGTCCACACCCACTTCATGTGTGTCTCTGTTGACTAGGGCAACATGTAAGTTACCCCACCCCTCTCCCCACCCCCTGTGTGGGTCTGTCTATGTTGATTAGAGCAACATGTAAGTTACCCCACCCCTCTCTTCCCACCCCCTGTGTGGGTCTGTCTTGTTGACTAGAGCAACATGTAAGTTACCCCACCCCTCTCTTCCCACCCCCTTGTGGGTGTCTCTGTTGACTAGGGCAGCATGTAAGTTACCCTACCCCTCTCTTCCCACCCGCTGTGTGGTCGTCTCTGTTGACTAGAGCAACATGTAAGTTACCCCACCCCTCTCTTCCCACCCCCTGTGTGTGTCTGTCTGTTGACTAGAGCAACATGTAAGTTACCCCACCCCTCTCTTCCCACCCCCTGTGTGTGTCGTCTCTGTTGACTAGAGCAACATGTAAGTTACCCCACCCCTCTCTTCCCACCCCCTGTGTGTGTCTTTAGTCCCCTTTGTTGCCGGACTAGAGCAACATGTAAGTTACCCCACCCCTCTCTTCCCACCCCCTGTGTGGGTCAGTCTCTGTTGACTAGGGCAGCAGTAAGTTACCCCACCCCTCTCTTCCCACCCCCTGTGTGTCACTCTGTTGACTAGGCACATGTAAGTTACCCCACCCCTCTCTCCCACCCCCTGTGTGGGTCGTCTTGTTGATAGAGCAACATGTACCCCACCCCTCTCTTCCCACCCCCTGTGTGTGTCTGTCTCTGTTGACTAGAGCAACATGTAAGTTACCCCACCCCTCTCTTCCCACCCCCTGTGTGGTCAGTCTCTGTTGACTAGAGCAACATGTAAGTTACCCCACCCCTCTCTTCCCACCCCCTGTGTGGTCGTCTCTGTTGACTAGAGCAACATGTAAGTTACCCCACCCCTCTCTTCCCACCCCCTGTGTGGGTCGTCTCTGTGACTAGGCAACTGTAGTTACCCCACCCCTCTCTTCGCCACCCCCTGTGTGGTCAGTCTCTGTTGACTAGAGCAACATGTAAGTTACCCCACCCCTCTCTTCCCACCCCCTGTGTGGGTCAGTCTCTGTTGACTAGAGCAACATGTAAGTTACCCCACCCCTCTCTTCCCCCCCCCTGGTGTGTCTGTCTCTGTTGACTAGAGCAACATGTAAGTTACCCCACCCCTCTCTTCCCACCCCTGGTGTGTCTGTCTCTGTTGACTAGAGCAACTTTAATTACCCCACCCCTCTCTTCCCACCCGCTGTGTGTGTCTGTCCTGTTGACTAGAGCAACATGTAAGTTACCCCACCCCTCTCTTCCCCCCCCCTGTGTGGTCGTCTCTGTTGACTAGGGCACATGTAGTCCCCCCACCCCTCTCTTCCCCCCCCCTGTGTGTGTCTGTCTCTGTTGACTAGAGCAACATGTAAGTTACCCCACCCCTCTCTTCCCACCCCCTGTGTGGGTCAGTCTCTGTTGACTAGAGCAACATGTAAGTTACCCCACCCCTCTCTTCCCACCCCCTGTGTGGGTCAGTCTCTGTTGACTAGGGCAGCATGTAAGTTACCCCACCCCTCTCTCTCGCCACCCCCTGTGTGGGTCAGTCTCTGTTGACTAGGGCAGCGTGTATGTCACCCCACCCCTCTCTCGCCACCCCCTGTGTGGGTCAGTCTCTGTTGACTAGGGCAGCATGTATGTCACCCCACCCCTCTCTCTCGCCACCCCCTGTGTGGGTCAGTCTCTGTTGACTAGGGCAGCATGTATGTCACCCCACCCCTCTCTCTCACCACCCCCTGTGTGGGTCAGTCTCTGTTGACTAGGGCAGCATGTATGTCACCCCAACCGTCTCTCTCGCCACCCCCTGTGTGGGTCAGTCTCTGTTGACTAGGGCAGCATGTATGTCACCCCACCCCTCTCTCTCGCCACCCCCTGTGTGGGTCAGTCTCTGTTGACTAGGGCAGCATGTATGTCACCCCACCTCTCTCTCCCCACCCCCTGTGTGGGTCAGTCTCTGTTGACTAGGGCAGCATGTATGTCACCCCAACCGTCTCTCTCGCCACCCCCTGTGTGGGTCAGTCTCTGTTGACTAGGGCAGCATGTATGTCACCCCACCTCTCTCTCGCCACCCCCTGTGTGGGTCAGTCTCTGTTGACAAGGACAATAGACTCCCCACCCTTCTATATTCCCGCCTCCTGCCTGGCATTGCCTCTGTTCACAACAAGGCTAGGGCAACACATGTTACCCCACCCCTCAGTCCCCATTCCTGTTTGGGTCAGTCTCCATTAACAGTGCGACTAGGGCAACACATAAGTTACCCCCACCCGTCTGTGTCTAGTCCCCCATGAAAGTTACCCCAACCCTCTGTGTTCCCACCCCTGCTTGGGTCTGTCTTTTGACTAGGACAACACAAGTCACCCCACTGTGGATTATGGGTTTTTCCAAATCACCAAATTCTACACCAGACTTAATCCAGAGAACCCAGTTTCAATCATATACTGCCGTGTTGAACCTTGTGTAGGTTCTTTCACTCTGTGTTGCTTCAGTTCACCTGGCTATATGAATCAGTACCTGCATATTTGCGTAACAATTACTTGCTGAATGGCTGAATACTTTCCAGTGACTTCAAAACATTTGGCGTTTCATTAAACAAGTCTGTCAGGAGTAAACCGTAAAGCTCTGTGAGCTGTCACAACTACTGGATATTGCACTGTAGAATATGTTACAATAACCGACCTTTGTCTGCCTGGCCAGGACAAGAAGTCGGTTGAGAGCGTGTGTCTGTGTGTGGCCAGACTGGTGGAGAACTTCCAGTCAGACCAACGGCTGCTGAAGGAGATCGCAGCCCACGGACTCCTCACTCAAATACAGACACTCGTGAGTAGATGTGTGTAGTGGCTCATCTAATGTAGAGGGTATTATTTAAATGAATTTATTTTGTAACCTAGTGTGTGTATCTACATAAGATACGTCAGAAGTTTGGCGGTTATAAGTGGTCGTTTCCATGGTTAGGTCAGAAAGTAAGAGATCAATGATACCAATGACTTTGACTCGGACTTATGCTAGGTGGATGGGATGATACCACCATGCAGGTCCGGGTAAAACACAAATTTGAAGACATCTCGACATCGACAATGAAACAGCAGACATGTTTCGTCATTTCAGCAACACACTACAGTAATTGATGACGCAGCTAGAAAAAACATTCATTATTCTAATCGAATTCGAAGTTACTGAATATCCATATTGATATCCGATTTGTATTTGACATTTCTAGGATATTCGATTCGAGTGAAATTCCACTTATTGCACTTGATGGACTGTCATGGTATTTGACAGTGATGATAGTAATATTTACGAAATGTTTCAAACACACCACATCATTACATAAATACCATAGATACTGATTATTTTTCCAAAAACAATGTCAGTTAAATAAAAAGTTTGAAGAAAATTTGTAGTTGTTTAACCATTTCAGTCCTACCAGCCTGGTCAGTTGTGACCCCTGAATACTACATTCCCAGTGACAGTCGTCATGTTTTGTTCTCTGTGTCTGTCTCACAAGTGGTGTCTCTTTCAGTTGGTCCAGTCTCCTCCATTGGTCAGTTCGTCCACCTTTGTCATGGTGTGTCACATGCTGGTCATCATGTGTGCCCACTGTCCAGATCTCGCCGTCATTCTACTCAAAGAAAGTGAGTCCACATTGACCGGTTTACGTCACGTTAAACATTGTTTACATTACACTGAACTATGTTTATGTAACATTGAACTCTGTAAGTCTCTGTTTACATCACACTGAACCCTGTTTGTGTCACACTGAACCCTGTTTGTGTCACACTGAACCCTGTTTGTGTCACACTGAACCCTGTTTGTGTCACACTGAACCCTGTTTGTGTCACACTGAACCCTGTTTGTGTCACACTGAACCCTGTTTGTGTCACACTGAACCCTGTTTGTGTCACACTGAACCCTGTTTGTGTCACGTTGAACTATGTTTACATCACAATGAACTGTGTTTATATCACACTGAACTATGTTTATGTCACACTGAGTTTTGTTTATAGAGGTAAAGGTATATATATCCAGTTATCAGGACTATTCAAAGCGCTTTACACTACAAGCCATGTGCTACAATTAATGCACGAAGGCTGCTTGAACACATATCCACCACTGACTATAGCCAGGTACTACTCATACAGCTGAGTGAATTGAAAAAAATCGCCCACGGTTTTATCACCGTAGTACAGGATTCGAACACGGGTACTCCTAGTTGCTTTCTATGTTTACTTCACACAGAACTGTTAATGTCACACTGAACTCTGTTTATGTCACACTGAACTCTGTTTATGTCTTATTGAACTCTGTTTACGTTGCACTGAACTCTGTTTACGTCGCACTGAACTCTGTTTACGTCACACTGAACTCTGTTTACATCGCACTGAACTCTGTTTATGTCACACTGAACTCTGTTTATGTCTTATTGAACTCTGTTTACGTCACACTGAACTCTGTTTATGTCTTATTGAACTCTGTTTACGTCACACTGAACTCTGTTTATGTCACACTGAACTCTGTTTACGTCACACTGAACTCTGTTTACATGATAATATAAACTGGAAACTTTCCATACTGGGAATACGGTTGTGTACTCTTAGCTAGTTGGGCACATATTAAGACACTATACCATATTTTAATAAGTCTTAAATTAGTCATTTAAAAAAAATCGTTTTTTATTGAACTAAACAAAAAAATGAACCAGTGTTTAAAATGTAAATTTGTTTTGATTTGAGAGTTAATTATTATTCATTTTCAGAATTGATAATAGAGTTTTATAAAAGTTATAATTATCAAACAACACACTACTTTACATTTGGTAAGTGCATGTTGTCGTATTCACATGTTTTAGGCATTGTTGACACCCTTGTAATAGATATAAATATATTTTAGACATTGCTGACACCCTGTGTACACTGCTAGTGCGTGATGCTGACACAACGATGACTGAATCGATCGAGGTAAGTTGCCAGAGTGTCGTCACCATAGGCAGTTGTGATGTTCGAAGAAAATGTCCACTTTTCAGTCCCAGCTCCAGTACAGACGTCTTTTAAAAATATTTTTATAATTTCAACTTTGCGCATAGTAAAAATGGTGAAAGTGCAAATAACAATGTTGACAGTGTAAAGTTATTACAAGTTAAAAGTCACAATCATCTTGATAACAAGATTATATCTTATTACAATGTTCAGTTTCTTTTAATTTGGCCAACAACTGTACTGGTAATTTGTTTTGGATTATGATAGCAAGGGCTGTTTAATAAAATAAAGGGTGACAAATTATTACCGTGAAGACTTATGACGTGTGAACTACACTTTCAGCTGATCGCCAGAACACCCCAGGAGCTGTACGAGATTGTCTGCCTCATTGGGTGAGTTCTTAGAGAGTTTGTTTTGTTTCATTCCTACAGACTCATTTGACGTGGTCCACCGCCAGTTGTGCCAGTCATCGTCATGGTTACAGGCCCTAGTTAATCATACCCAGCTGGTCTAGTTCTCTGTAAATTCTGCCAGTCTTGTCAATTGTAACTACTTTGTCTTGGCCAGTCATCTGCCAGTCTTGTCAATTGTAACTACTTTGTCTTGGCCAGTCATCTGCCAGTCTTGTCAGTTGTAATTACTTGTCTTGGCCAGTCATCTGCCAGTCTTGTCAGTTGTAACTACTTGTCTTGGCCAGTCATCTGCCAGTCTTATCAGTTGTAATTATTTGTCTTGGCCAGTCATCTGCCAGTCTTGTCAATTGTAACTACTTGTCTTGGCCAGTCATCTGCCAGTCTTGTCAGTTGTAACTACTTGTCTTTGCCAGTCATCTGCCAGTCTTATCAGTTGTAATTATTTGTCTTGGCCAGTCATCTGCCAGTCTTGTCAGTTGTAACTACTTGTCTTGGCCAGTCATCTGCCAGTCTTGTCAGTTGTAACTACTTGTCTTGGCCAGTCATCTGCCAGTCTTATCAGTTGTAATTATTTGTCTTGGCCAGTCATCTACCAGTCTTATCAGTTGTAACTACTTGTCTTGGCCAGTCATCTGCCAGTCTTATCAGTTGTAATTATTTGTCTTGGCCAGTCATCTGCCAGTCTTGTCAGTTGTAACTACTTGTCTTGGCCAGTCATCTGCCAGTCTTGTCAGTTGTAACTACTTGTCTTGGCCAGTCATTTGCCAGTCTTGTCAGTTGTAACTACTTGTCTTGGCCAGTCATCTGCCAGTCTTGTCAGTTGTAACTACTTGTCTTGGCCAGTCATCTGCCAGTCTTGTCAGTTGTAACTACTTTGTCTTGGTCAGTCATCTGCCAGTCTTGTCAGTTGTAACTACTTGTCTTGGCCAGTCATCTGCCAGTCTTGTCAGTTGTAACTACTTGTCTTGGCCACTCATCTGCCAGTCTTGTCAGTTGTAACTACTTGTCTTGGCCAGTCATCTGCCAGTCTTGTCAGTTGTAACTACTTGTCTTGGCCAGTCTTATCAGTTGTAACTACTTGTCTTGGCCAGTCATCTGCCAGTCTGCTACCTCCTAAATGTAGTTGTGGATGCTTGCTTATTTTGACAGTAATTAGTAGCAAAGGAATTGGTATTACTCTTTTATAGATGACCAGAGACTGACCACTATCTACTGTGGTACACTGATGCCCAGTTGGTTTTGGTGCATTTAATCAATTCACTATGTTCTGACATACGCAGGGAACTGATGCCTCAGCTGCCAACCAATGGCATTTTCTGCGTTGATTCACTGCTGCGCCGAGGAAGCAGTCCCGCAGCTAGTAGCGCCATCTCGTGGCAGTGGCGTGACGACCGCGGCTCGTGGCACACGTATGCCGCTGTCGACAGCAACATGATTGAGGTGTGTGGCGTGAAATGTTGACCTCCACAGCACTGTGAATACTTTCTCAAAACTGATAAAATTGGTGTTGAAATTGATTTAAAATGAACGCAGAACTGCAACTTTGTGTGCATTGCACTGTGGATCAACATATACACACACATGCACACACGCACATACGCATACATACACACACATATGTGCACACACACGCACGCACGCACGCACATGCAAAACCACAAGCATTTTCTTTGCATTATTATATATGTTTAGACCACAATCATTAGTTGATTATACGTCATAGTTTTCTGAGAAAGTATACATCATTCTGTGCCCATTTCTAAGTTACACTAAAAATGTATGAAGACTTTTTGGCGTGGTGGTAGGTAGAAGGGACCGATGGCATATTGCAACAGAGCGTAAATAATATAGGGTAAACAACATCGGGTAAAAGGGTTCCACATTTCCCTCCAGGCGGCGCACCAGGCAGGTGACTACGATGTGAGTCTGCAGACAATGGGGCGCACCTACACCATTGACCTTGACGCCCTACAACAGGTCAATGAGGATACAGGAACCACCCGCCCTGTCCAGCGCAAGACCAACGCCCCCACGACAGGGGCAAACCAGGGTGAGTTACCCTCGCCTCTGATTGGTTGACTACTGCCAATTCTCAAAGTTTCATTAATTTCATATTTTTATGGTAATTAATACTTTTGTTGGTCTTCTAATAATCTATTTTCTGTTGGCTTCGAAGAGTTACTGATTGTGTGACTTCTACTACTTAATTTTACCCGTCCAAAACAAACTATACCTGTCTAGATATGTGTGGACAGGTCTCTGGACAAACACATACTGTGTTCTGATTTGTGTTTGTTGTGTTTATAGACATAGTCATTATAGCTTTGTGCAGAGACCCGTCCACCCGTCATTTGGATGGGTAAAAACGAATATGGACGGGTAGAAATATGGGTGGACGGGTGGTGGATGGGTAAAAAAATGAAGGAGCAAAAAAAGGTCTTCCAAAACCATAAATATTGTCAGTTTTGCCTCAAAGGTTAGTGTAAATGGTGTCACGTGTGTGTGTTTGTAGTCCATTTCAGGTCATCAGACACATTTAAAAGTTTGTAAACTGGCTTAACAGTTAACATCCATGTGTCCGCCAAAACATGTGTGACTGGCAATCATTTTATTCTGCATAAAGCCCTGTTGTCACTCACCATCCTGTGTGTGTGTGTGTGCGTGTGTGCGTGCGTGCGTGCGTGCGTGCGTGCGTGCGTGCGTGCGTTTGTGTCTGTGCACTGTGTTCACTGTGTTCACTGTGCTCACTGTGCTCACTGTGCTCACTGTGCTCACTGTGCTCACTGTGCTCACTGTGTTCACTGTGCTCACTGTGCTCACTGTGCTCACTGTGCTCACTGTGTCCACTGTGTCCACTGTGTCCACTGTGTCCACTGTGTCCACTGTGCTCACTGTGCTCCTGTATCCACTGTGCCACTGTGCTCACTGTGTTCACTGTGCTCACTGTGCTCACTGTGTCCACTGTGTCCACTGTGCTCACTGTGTCACTGTGTCACTGTGTCACTGTGTTCACTGTGGTGTCACTGTGCATGCACTGTGCTCACTGTGTTCCTTGCACTGTGTCACTGTGTCATGTGTCACTGTGTTCTGTGTCCACTGTGTCATCACTGTGCCCTGTGTCACTGTGCTGTTCATTCCATGTGTCCATTTTCACTGTGCTCACTGTGCTCACTGTGTTCACTGTGCTCACTGTGTTCACTGTGCTCACTGTGTTCACTGTGTTCACTGTGTCCACTGTGCTCACTGTGTCCACTGTGCCCACTGTGTCCACTGTGTCCACTGTGCTCACTGTGCTCACTGTGCTCACTGTGCTCACTGTGCTCACTGTGTCTCACTGTGTCTCACTGTGTTCACTGTGTCCACTGTGTCCACTGTGTCCACTGTGTCCACTGTGTTCACTGTGTTCACTGTGCTCACTGTGCTCACTGTGTTCACTGTGCTCACTGTGCTCACTGTGTTCACTGTGTCACTGTGTCACTGTGTCCACTGTGTCCACTGTGCTCCACTGTGCTCACTGTGTCACTGTGTCACTGTGTCACTGTGCTCACTGTGCTCACTGTGTCACTGTGCTCACTGTGCTCACTGTGCTCACTGTGCTCACTGTGCTCACTGTGCTCACTGTGTCACTGTGCTCACTGTGTTCACTGTGCTCACTGTGCTCACTGTGCTCACTGTGTCCACTGTGCCACTGTGCCCACTGTGCCCACTGTGCCCACTGTGCCCACTGTGCTCACTGTGTCACTGTGCTCACTGTGTCCACTGTGCCCACTGTGCCCACTGTGTCCACTGTGTCCACTGTGTCCACTGTGTCCACTGTGTCCACTGTGCCACTGTGCCCACTGTGCTCACTGTGTTCACTGTGCTCCACTGTGCCCTTCACTGTGCTCACTGTGCTCACTGTGCCCACTGTGCCCACTGTGTTCACTGTGCCACTGTGCTCACTGTGCCCACTGTGCACTGTGTCACTGTGTCACTGTGCCACTGTGCTCACTGTGCTCACTGTGCCCACTGTGCCACTGTGCCACTGTGTCCACTGTGTCCACTGTGTCACTGTGCTCACTGTGCCCACTGTGCTCACTGTGCTCACTGTGTTCACTGTGCCCACTGTGTCACTGTGCCCACTGTGCCCACTGTGTCCACTGTGTCCACTGTGTCCACTGTGTCCACTGTGCCCACTGTGCCACTGTGCTCACTGTGCCCACTGTGTCCACTGTGTCCACTGTGCTCACTGTGCTCACTGTGTCACTGTGTCCACTGTGCTCACTGTGCCCACTGTGCCCACTGTGCTCACTGTGTCCACTGTGCCACTGTGTCCACTGTGTTCACTGTGCCCACTGTGTTCACTGTGCTCACTGTGCTCACTGTGCCCACTGTGCCCACTGTGCCACTGTGCTCACTGTGCTCACTGTGCCCACTGTGCCACTGTGTCCACTGTGTCCACTGTGTCACTGTGCCACTGTGCTCACTGTGCCCACTGTGTTCACTGTGCTCACTGTGCTCACTGTGCTCACTGTGTCCACTGTGCTCACTGTGTCCACTGTGCCACTGTGCTCACTGTGCCCACTGTGTCCACTGTGCCCACTGTGTCCACTGTGCCCACTGTGTCCACTGTGCTCACTGTGTCCACTGTGTCACTGTGCTCACTGTGTTCACTGTGCCCACTGTGCCCACTGTGCCCACTGTGCCCACTGTGCCCACTGTGTCACTGTGTTCACTGTGCTCACTGTGCTCACTGTGTTCACTGTGTTCACTGTGTTCACTGTGTTCACTGTGCTCACTGTGCTCACTGTGCTCACTGTGCTCACTGTGCTCACTGTGCTCACTGTGTCACTGTGTCCACTGTGCCCACTGTGCCCACTGTGCCACTGTGCCACTGTGTCACTGTGTCCACTGTGCCCACTGTGTTCACTGTGCTCACTGTGCTCACTGTGCTCACTGTGTCCCACTGTGTCCACTGTGTCCACTGTGTTCACTGTGCTCACTGTGCTCACTGTGCTCACTGTGCTCACTGTGCCCACTGTGCCCACTGTGCCCACTGTGTTCACTGTGTTCACTGTGTTCACTGTGTTCACTGTGCTCACTGTGCCCACTGTGCCCACTGTGCTCACTGTGCTCACTGTGTCACTGTGCTCACTGTGCCCACTGTGCACTGTGCTCACTGTGTTCACTGTGCTCACTGTGCTCACTGTGCTCACTGTGTTCACTGTGCTCACTGTGCCCACTGTGCCCACTGTGCCCACTGTGCCACTGTGTTCACTGTGCTCACTGTGTCCACTGTGTCCACTGTGTCCACTGTGTCACTGTGCCACTGTGTCACTGTGCTCACTGTGTCACTGTGCCACTGTGTCCACTGTGTCCACTGTGCCCACTGTGCCCACTGTGCCCACTGTGCTCACTGTGTCACTGTGTTCACTGTGCTCACTGTGTCACTGTGTTCACTGTGTTACTACATCATCCTGTGGATCATGTTGGTGTATGTGATTGTTGTATGTTTGTGTTTGTTTATGCGTCACATCATCCTGTGGATCATGTTGGTGTGTGTTTGTTGTGTGTTCACTGTTTTGTGTTTGTAGATGCGTCGCACGCCCTGCTGCGGATAGACTCCAGGGCAGATGTCCTTCTGGAGAACTCGGCTCTGGCTTCGGCCTTCATCAAAACATTGTTTGGAGTCCTCTACGAAGTCTACAGCTCATCTGTGAGTTATGTTTATGGCCAATCATATTCAGTGGTGACATCATAGTAGGTAACATTTTACTTTTCATGGTGAGATCAGTCTTACCTGTGTGACGTCTGTCTTACTTGTGTGACGTCTGTCTTACTTGTGTGACGTCTGTCTTACTTGTGTGACGTCTGTCTTACTTGTGTGACGTCTGTCAGTCCCATTTGTGGGCTGTCAACCATGAATTAGATCTACTACTGTTGTATCACATGTCACTGTGGTTATATAGTACTGACCATGAGTTAAATATACCACCCTTGTACTAATGATGTCACCATTCATATATAATACTGCATTCTTGTTTAACCATCACTCATTGCTGACTGAATCGCTTGTTGATACGTCATTTAACAGCTGAAACTTGTTTTGTTAAGAATCTTTTCAAGATCGTGTACTGTAGAAATTATTTATTTGAATGTTTCTATGAAAATGTTGTGTCTGGGCTCAGAGACACAACAGACACTAATCAGTAGACAGACTCATGAACAGAAACAGACAGGAGTCATCATCAGAGCATACAACCACGCAAAGTTTCAGGCTAAATATGATTTTGGACAAACATTAATTTTTTTGCAAAAGGTGGCTATTTTTCCAGATGATTTGATTGATAGTGTTAGGAATCAATTCCAGGGGACCATTTCACTAGGATAAAGATAAAGAGCTCTTGAGGAAAATTCATCCTTAAATAAAATGCGTTGTTAAATTATGAAAGTAAAAAATTGGGTTTTCGGGCTCTCAACAATGTTGGGACATGGTCCCCTGGCAGAGGTACACAGAAAGTGCAATGCTGGGTAAAATGATGGGCAAGGTGGTATGTAGAGTCAAGAATGCTATGGGTGCCTATATTCTAGGAATTTTTTTTAAATGGCTTAAAAATGGTGCATTATCAAGTGTGCTTGAACTTATTTCCTGGCATACAATGGGTAAAGGAACTACAAGTTTGCATGTGAACGTATTTGTAGCACAACGTTTGTAAATAGTCAGTATGGAGTATGGATGCTGGGCATACTGATGAGATGGCCATTTTGTGCGAGGTCGCTTAGACAAACAGCGAGGTGGCCCACCGTGCTCGGCATAGAGCAGGGGAAATAGTGAAAGTGTTTGTCACCATTGAGCTGAGTGACATGAATGAGTTGCTGTGTGCAGGCCGGTCCGTCCGTCCGTCACAAGTGTCTACAGGCCTTGCTGAGGATGATCTACGACGCAGCGCCAGAACTACTCAAGAACGTTCTCAAGAGCCAGGCTGTCGCCAGGTAATGAATGCTCCCTACCAGAACGTGATGTTGAATGAGACGTTGTAAGTGGATAAGACTGTAACGACCTCTAGTGTCATATGGACTAGTTACTTGATACAAGGATGCCAAGTGCTGTAAATAGCCAGAACTATACGACCGATAGGAAATGTTGAGGATGGGCAGTTGTTATGTGCAGTTGTTATGTTTGTTGTAGCCTCGATTACCCAGGCTCCGTGAGGGGGCAGCATTTTTTTAGCCCCAATCAACCTACCACCAGGCCAGCCTTGCCCCAAAACAGGGTAGAGATGCAGATTGGCTCTCAGGCAAATTTGAAATGACAAACTAACTAAGGATACCCTTTTTATCAGATGATACTACATTATAAAAACTATTGAAAAGTTAACTTATATTCACACAAAAATAAACAGAAATAAAAATTTGCAGTTGTTTGTGAGGTGAGAATTAAGCATGGTTAGCCTCGATTACCAGGCACTGTGAGGTGGCAGTATTTTATATGGATAACATTCAGAAGCCGGCAAAGTGACTAGAAGGTCTTCTCTGCAAAGTAATGCAGCCGAATGACAGTCGGTCATGACTATGTTACGAGACTATGTTATGTCGAGCGCAGTGGTTCAGGGGTAGAGCTTCAGACTGTCTACTTAGAGAACCTGCGTTTGAATCCAGTGCAGTTGTATAAAACTTTGGGCAAGTTTTTCACTGTACAATGCTCCAGTTCACCCAGCTGTGTGAATTACTGCCTGGCTGTAGACAGCACATGGAGCATATTTGTATGAGCAGCATTCGCGTATTAATTGCAGCATGGCTGGATGCTTCCCAGGGAAGTTGAGATGGTGTCTGATTGAACTGGTCTGTCAGGGAAGTAATGTGAAAGCCCTTTGACCAATCCTCAGGGGTTAGGAGCTCAAGAGCTTACCAGTTAAGAATAGAGTGCTGCTAGATCGCGTAGTACGGTCAGCCAGCGCAAAATTGGCACGACACTCCCAACAGTGAATGAACTTTACGAAAGATGTGTGATGAAAAAGACAAGGGACATCTTAAAGGACACCTCTCACCCATTGCACGAATTCTACTATGTTGCACAATCTGGTTGTAGATACATATCCGAAAGAGTATGCACGAACCGTTATCATAACACTTTTCTTCCAACTTCTGTTAGGCTGCTAAATGTAAAATCGGGGAAGGGAAGTGATCAGGGAGGATGGGGGGATACAATGGGGCGCATAACTCTTATAAGGCATTGTCAATACTAATGTTGTGTTATGTGAATATCTACCACAATAATTTCCTTTTTGGGGACTATTAAATTATGTATTATTGTAGTGGATACTGCGCTACAAAAGAACCTTTACCTTTGTTTGTTGTTTCAGTCATATAGCAGCGATGATGGCCTCTCAGGACCTCAGAGTGGTGGTGTATGCCATACAGATGGCCCACATCCTTATGCAGAAGTTGCCTGACATCTTTGGGATCTACTTCAGGCGCGAAGGTAATAATGGACTTCTCACAATGTCCTGTAGTATATGTTGTTCTCCTCTTGGCATCTGGCATAGTCAGAGATGAGGTTGGCCTTGGTTACCGTTGTCTTTTGCTTTGTCATTCCTCACTCTTCTCCCTACATTCTCTATCAACTGTCTCCATCTCCTTCTATCTTTTGCTGTTGTTCTCCATTCTCCTCCCGCTCTTTCAGATTTCTGTAAATGCAGTCCTCCGATCGCATTCTTGGTTTCCTCGCCTCCTTTTCCCTCTCCCACTTTCTGGGCATCTGATATCTTTGCTGCCAATTTGTCATCTCCCATTCTTTCCATACGACTGGTACATTTCAATCTACTCCTCACCAATTTCTTCTTAACACAATCCTTCACTCCAACCTTCAGGATGAGTTCATCCATTCTCCTCTTACCTGTCCTGTATCAGAGGTGTACATTTCGTTTGCCCTAAGCCCCCAAACAATTGTTTGTAAACATTCATGTGATGATAATATAGTAACATTATGGGCCAGTCTTCATCATTTCACTGTCATATTGCTATGTCCATTAAGCTTCAGTAACAGTACAATTATAATTGATTTATTAACACTAATTAAAGATATTATTAGAACTTAACAAAGCTCAAACATTTTCTTTGTTGTTGCCACTTTTGTATGCATGCATCGTTCTTATGTAGCCAAAGTATCGATGCTCTCTGTCAGAAGGTAGGCATCACGTACAGTAATAACAAGTTCATTAACAGCATTAGATATATAATGAAGTGATATGATAATGTTCGATGTGTGAACAAAGTGATAAGACACCTCTCATATGATAGTAGTTACATTTGGTAAAAATATAAGTAAGTATTTCACTTAAAAAAATAAGTATTTCACTTAAAAAATAGGTAAGTACTTCACTTAAAGCAACCTATCAATTTAAACCAGTCACTTTTTGATAGATTTGACAATTAAAACAAATGTAAAGTTAAACAATGCTTTTGTGCACTTTGCTGTGAATTTATGCCTTATTCGCTGTGAAGTGACATACGGTTCATTGGCATATTAACCCTTTCATTGCCACATTAACCCTTAAAATCCTGGGATTGGTTACTACACATTATGACATTAACGTTGTGTTCTTGTGCGCCTCGTTCTGAATTTACCCCATTCTCACTGTGATGTGACATACGTTTCATTGCCACATTAAAACCCTTGCCTGCTGTAGGAGTGGTTCACCAGGTGAATGCAATGGTGGAGCCAGACTACTGGAGCCAGGCGAGTAAGTGTGACCCAAATACAGCGGGTGCCATGGCAACAGCCACCCACTGCTCCACACCCCATGGAGACACCACCAAAGGGGGAGCATCGGCCGCCCCCAACCAGAAGATCCTCCAGTCACTGCGTCACAGCGGCGAGGCATCACTAGGTGGCACTACCAGTCAGACAAACTCACCGCCGGCGCAGTTGTGAGTTGTTCATTTGTTGTTTTGTCGTTTTGCTAAAAACTCCCAATTGACTGTTCCGTCACGTGATATGTTGCCTAGCGACAAGGCCAAACAAACCATCAATAATGGATGCCAAACTCGAGGACTTCCATTACGATATTGAATATATTGTTCATGGCTTGACGTAATTTACTTCCATTACGTTGTTGTTTAAATTTTGACACAAGAATTTTTTTTGTGACAAAAATATAAACAAACAAAGCAAGAACTGCATGCAACAAAGGTAGATTTAACAGGTGTATTGCACATGTAATGTAATATATCACTTACACAGCTTTGTCGGCATGGCAATGAGTGACAACTATATTGTGAACATTGTAGGAGAGAATGACATGTATTGTGAACATTGCAGTAGCCTGAGTGACTATGTATTGTGAACATTATAAGAGACTTAGTGGCCTGTATTGTGAACATTGCAGCAGACTTAGTGACACGTATATTGTGAACATTGTAGGAGATTTAGTGACACGTATATTGTGAACATTGTAGGAGATATTGTGAACATTGCAGTAGCCTGAGTGACTATGTATTGTGAACATTATAAGAGACTTAGTGGCCTGTATTGTGAACATTGCAGCAGACTTAGTGACATGTATATTGTGAACATTGCAGGAGACTTAGTGACATGCTGAAGCGGAAGAAGCCGCCCAAGAAGTCTCTACTCAAGAAGGGGTCCAACCTGTCTCTGTCGAGTGGCACTAACGTTGACACCACGCAGTCGAACATTTACTGCACCGTCGACAGCAGTACTGGTACCACCACCTGCCGTCACACACCATGGCGCCGTCAGTGGCCGCCGCTTGAGTGGCGCAAACTCGCGCGCCGCCTGCCGTGCTTCGTCAAGGAACTCGAACATGGTTACCATGGTTACGTCAAGCAGTAGCCGTAGCAGCAGCAGCCAGTCAACGACAAATACGTCGTCGCGGACTTCCACATTTCACTCGCCGAGAAATGCCTCGGCGTCGAATGCTCCACCGGCCACAGGGGGGCAGCAGCAGAGCAGGTTCGCCCCGTCGGTGAACAGTCGGACGAATCTAACGATAGCGCCACCTACGCTGCTTTCGCCACCCGATCTCGGCTGTCCCGTTGCCATGGCAACGGGGTCGGGCACGTTTGCCATCTCAGTGAACAGCGACTGGATGGCGCTGCCGTCATTGCCGCGCAGTTCAACGGTTTCCACGACGACCACGGGTCAGGGTGCTGGCTTCGGGTCAAATGTCGAGATGGGATTTGCACCGCCACCCCGCAGTGCTCCAGCCTCCACCGGTGGACGGTCCGGGGCTTCTGCGAGACAGAAATTCTTCGGGGGTAAGCGACATTACCCTACTTTCATCTAGTGCATGTTGTTCTCCTCTTGTTGTCGCTGTCGTCAGGGGTGAGGTTGGCCGTGGTTACTGTCATCTTTTCTTCGTCTTTCCTTCCCTCTTGTCACTGCGTTCTCTGTCAGCTGTCTCCAATTCTCTCCTCCCACATCTCTCTTAACTCAATCCTCCTCTTCTCTCAGATACTGGAAGGGACCCTTTCCAGGGTGTTTGAAGTCCAGCAAGAATATGTGAGGCCATTACAGATTACACATTTACCCTCTGTGTGGGATCTTTTACTTCCCCTGGCATAGACACCAGATAGAAGGGACCACCGGCTTTTAGTGTCTCTTCCGAATGACAGGCAAATGTGGGGTGAAACAAAATTGCCTTAAGTTTTGAAACGGCGGTAGGTGGGATTGAACCACCGTCCCCGCGATTGACAGTGTGGCTCTCTACCGCGCATTCTCAGTCTTCCTCACCTTCTTTGATCCTCCACTTTCTGGGCATTTTAGTGTTAGTATTAGTTATGTGACTTAAGTCTATGGCTTAGTATTAGTTACGTGACTATGGTTTGATTCCAGTCTGTTTTCAGCCAGTACCATCTATCTCATTCCTTATCTTAGAGATTCCAATAAAGTGATTAAATAAATGAGTAGGCTGTAATGGCAGACTTAGTATCATTTCTTTAATTCTGCACGTCACCTGGTGAATAATATCAAAGTTTTGGTGATGTCACTGGTCTCATTGGAGTCACACAGTGGTGACTGGCAAGTATATCCTACATTTGCAGAGTTAAAAGTTTTTTTCTCATTTATAGTAATAATTTACATTTTACTTCTTAATTTTATAATGCAATATGGATTTGTTGTTGATGGATGTTTGGAATTCAGTGGTATATTTGTATTATGGTATGTTTGCCTCAAAATCTGAATTCTTCAGTTGGGTGGGTTCAAGCACCCTTTAACTTTGCCCCAACAAATTGACATACACAGCTAACACCGATAAGATTCCAAACCTGAAATGTTGTCCTTTTAATTGATACATAAAAATCAATATGTGAGTGAAAAATGTAAAACTCAAAAGAGGTAAAAAAAACAGTAAATTCAAAAGACACTAACATCCTCATGGTTCCTTCAGTCCTCATTGTCTTTGCATCACTTGAAAGCTTGTTCTATCTGCTATTCTAGCATCTACCTTGACTTCCCAGTAATAATTCATAGAACACACTTTATATAAACAGTCATACAACGATGACATTTTCTGTGGTTTGTGCAATTCCTAACGACGTTGGCAGCGAATATTCCATACATAAATATTCTTGCTGCAGCACTACATTTACTATGAGCTCCATCCTGTTTTGAATGGTGACAAAACTTATGTTAAATTAGAAAGTGTCAGTCGATATGTGAAATGTGTTGACGAATCATGTTCGTTCGTTAATGTTTAAAATGCAGGAAATGAGGTAGTTACAGATCTGCTTATTTGTCATTTTTGAAGTGATTATTGGGAAATAACTTATGTTTGAACAGCAGAAACTGTACATTTTCAGAGGGTTTTAGCGATCATATTTAATTGAGTATTTTAGGTACACTAACATGTTAAATAAAATATAGTTGCACATACACTTTGACGTTAACCCTCTGTTTCTGTCTGCAGGACGGGAGGCAAAATCAGGTGGCGCCACTCCCCGTACGTCGTTCTTAGGTAGTCTTATCCCCAGCAGGTGGAGCCGCTCGAGTACGCCGACGGCAGAACGGTTACCACCACCTCCCCCTAAGGTAAATGCTTCAACGTTTGATTGGTCGATATTTATTTTGGCCAGGACTTTATACAGGATAGGATTTATGCCAGTCACAATTTTGTGGGTAGATACGTGCATGTTAATTGAGATACATACAAGCTATTTGAGCTGTGTGATTATGACCTAAAATAAACTACTAACACATGAAATTTGCCATGAGGAGTGTGGCTGACCTGTGACAGCCACAAACTGCTCATGTTTCATGCAATGTTTGCGATGTGGAAATAAATATATGAATATACCAAACTATTCAGCTGCTCAGGGGCGACAGGGCCTTGTAAAGGTAAAGGTAAGTTCTTATATAGCACAATATCCAGTCCTCAGGACTGCTGAATGCACTTTTACACTTTTCTTCCCTAGCAGACCTGTTCCACCAAACACCGTCTCAAATTCTCTGTGAAGCATCCAGCCATATGCTACAATTAATGCGTGAATGCTGCTCGTATCCACCAGTGTTTATAGCCAGGTGCTCATTTATACAGATGAGTGAGCTGGAGCAATGTAGAGTGAAAAAACTTGCCCAAGGTTTTAACTCCGCAACACAGGATTCGAACCCGGGTTCTCTTAGTCGAGAATCCGAAGCTCTGCCCCTGAGCCACTGCGCTCTACGTTGTATTGGAATTCCCGGAAGTTGTGAATGCGTCTTCAAATTAGAGCAGTTTTCACGAGTGAATCGCCATAGTTGGCAACATCACTAACCTATTCAGCTCAACTAAACCAAGCACTTTTGTAGGAGATTTGCCACGTGTAGTTTACATGACAAACAGCCCTGTTTGCGAGGATGAAACTAATAAAATACGTGCATTTATGAAACCACAAAACATTAGGCAGGATTGGTCAACAATTCAAAAAGTTTTCTAAGTAAAAAAAATTGCAATAAATCAAAAGCTACTATTTAAGGTATTTCAACAAATAAGATATAATTTTTTTAAATAATAACTCGTGATGTTTTCACAACTTTGCAACTTTATATACACTATATATCACGTCACATTTGGTTCTTGTAATGTTTTCACGTTCTTTCTGTTCTGACGATGTGATGTTTGACTTTGACACCAGGAGGCGTCTGCACCGAGGCCATGTGTGGTTTATGTGAACAATCGCGAGAAAATTCAGACATGGATCCGAGACCAAGGTAGGAACTACAACTCTAAATTACAAAGTGTCTCAAAATGAACACATACAGTACAATCTGAGAAATAAACAGTACTTTCCTATAAATTGTCATAAATAACTAAAACTCATCTGAAATGCTTTGAGCGATAGATGTGAGACAGGAATGTTCCTGTGGGTGTCACATGACATGTCACGTGACCGTTGTTTGTTACAGCACTGACGTTTGCGAAGACATACTTCAGCGAAGTGGGTCACTCTGACAGTCACCCCGCCCTGGGCATCATGACCCGCCTCACTCACGCCGCAAACGCCCTCCAGTCACAGGTCAGTTGTGGTCAAGGTCACATCCGGGGCTGCATTGTAATAGTGGCATTGACACAGTGGCATTATTGGGGTTGTCAGAAAAATTGCAATATTTGTGAAAATTGTCAGAAAAAAGTGCACTGTTTGTGGGAATGTGGTTCCACAAATCCATGTTAGTCGCTAGAGGTGCTAATACGCAACTAGACCCTAGTTGCGTATCAGCACCTATTGTGACTAACGTGAATTTGTTTTGCATGTTTTGTTGAATGCTTGTTTAAATCATTCTCAATTAGCTATTGACTGTGGAGGCGCGTAGCCAGCGATAGTTTCAATATGGGCATGCCTTATGTGTGGTCAATAGACAGAACAGCATGCCGTATGTTGGTCAATAGACAGAACAGCCAAAACAACGCCATCTTGGCACTGAATTCAATCGAACATCCCGCGACGTTTCATCGACTGTAAATGTACAGTAATGTAAACATTATGCTTTCATATTGACGGACATGTTATACGATATCAATATTTAAATTTGTATGAAGACGTAGCAGTCTCGTGTGATGCAAATGGCGAGCTGTAGATGATTTTAAACATCCTTTCCGGCATCGAGCCAGCACACCTGTCGTCGGGCCACCAGTCGACGTTCCATCGGCTGTAAATGTACATTAATGTACATATTATGCCTTCACATTGACGGACATGTCAGACTGTATCCATATTTAGCCATGTGTGAGGCTTCGGAGTCATGCGAGTTCAACAGCCTTCGGAGTCATGCGAGTTCAACAGCTGATTGTAGGATGATTTAAACAAGCATTCCGCAAAACGGTACTGCATTTTACACACGTCAAGAATACGTAAAAGACGACACAAAGACCCTAGTTGCGTTAGAACGCCCTCTGTCGGATTAGTTATTGTGGTACCTCATTGTCAGGAAAAGTGCACTGTTTGTAATAATTGTCAAAAAAGTGCACTGTTTGTAAGAATTGTCAGGAAAAGTTCACTGTTTGTAGGAATTGTCAGGAAAAGTTCAGTTTGTAGGAATTGTCAGGAAAAGTTCACTGTTTGTAAGAACTGTCGGGAAAAAGCGCAGTGTTTGTAGGCATTTTCATAAAAAGGTGCACCATATACACATATTTTCAGAAAAACATTTTCACAAATTGTAAAATAATCATAATAAGCTGAAGGTAACTTGGCCTGTGTCATTACAGATGGGCTCAACAGACCAGGGGGTGAAAGAGGAAACCGAGGGGAGGGCGTCAGGATGCATGGAGGGAGGGGTAACTACCCCAGACATGGGAGAGATGGAGGCATTGAGGGTGGTGTCGGAGGTCGTCCAGGGCACGGACGTTTCACCCTTCGAGATCATCCACAGCGGGGTCATTACCCGCCTCCTCACCTACCTCACGACCTCGCCGTCCGTTGCCATGGCAACACGTGAACTCCATCTGCGGCGGTTCCTTCAGGAGTTTCTCCGTTGTCCCGTGAGTGTTTTTTATCTTGTCACAAAATGTTCTCCTGTCATTTGTCACACCTTTGTGAGATGTCCAGTGGTTTTATTGTTCCGCCAGCTCATACTCATGACCCATAGGTGGTAATTAACTTCACCACACCTGGCAGATATCATATGCACTGTGTAAATAAAAGGTTCTAAAGGTTCTTATATAGCTTTACACTTTACTTCCCTCAGAGACTTGTTCTGTCAAACACTGCCTCAACTTCTCTGGGAAGCATCCAGCCATATGCTACAATTAATGTACAAAGGCTGCTCATACATATATCCACCACTATCTATAGCCAGGTACTCATTTATACAGCTAGGTGAAATGGAGCAACGTAGAGTGACAAAAATTGCCAAGGTTTTAACACCGCAACACTGGATTCGAACCCGGGTCCTCTTTGTCGAGAGTCCGAAGCTCTACCCCTGAGTCACTGCGCTCTCTGTGTGGAAGTTAGCTGAATTGGTTATACTTTGTCGTAGTGAATACACCTGTGAGAATCCATATCAAAAGCAAAGGGAATGCAAATGTAATTGTTTGATCATTCTTGCGTGTGGCTAAGCAGTTGTGTGTGTTCAAATCGTCACTCCAAAGTCCCCGCATCTGGAGGCAACAGCATTGACTCAGCCTTCTGTCAGTGTCTTAGCAAGGTGACATGTCATGTGACTGGAGTACTCACCAGTGACTCCTGTCTTTGGATTATGGGTCAGCTTTGAAATTCCAGTTGTAGCCTGCACTGCTTTCTGCACCCCAGAAAGTAGGACAATGGATACTGCGAACTAGTGTTACATCTTTAAAATGTAATTATGTTTGAGATAGTAATACTTTTAACGAACGAGGCAGTTATAAAGTTGCTTTCATGTACGTCTCCAGGTAATACTGGTTTATATCACTTCACTGCCTGTCTGGTTCCACCCAAACCTGTCAGAATTGTCATGACTTTAGCCTGTGTGAACGTAAAGGTTTACTTGTGGTGATGATAACGATTGGTGTGTGTTTGCAGCCACCAGAGGTCACTGTGGTCAACCAGCTTGACCTTTCAACCCCACCACCTCTCTCCGCTCTAGTCAGTAAACTGATGGGATGTCTGCACCATCTGGAACAGGTAAGAACGGGTTCAGGGGGTCCTTGAAGGTTTATTGTTTGGTACATTATGTCATGTGTTGGTGGGACAACCAAAGGTGCCTTTCAGTGAGCAGTGGTGTAGTGGCCCCACTTCTAGATGTACGCTGAATCTTTATATAAATAACCATCCGGTTAGTGTGGATTAGAGTTAGTGTGAATGAAGGGTGTGATTGGTTACTATGGTACAAGACTTATTATTATAGTATTAATGACATGGTACTATCTTAAGTGATTTTTTATGGGTTTATTTAATTTCTTGTGGGTTTGTTTCAAATGTTATGAGTTTGTTTAATTACTTGTGGGTTTGTTGACATTTTAAAAGTTTCATTTACTTTCATACAGGTTCATTTACTTTCGCATAGATTCGTTTAGGTTCGTATAGGATCATAACATTTGCGACTACAGAGAATATTGATGCCATACTGTCTTGAACCAAGTGGTAACATGTATGTGTTGTTAGTTCCAGGTCAAAGTTCATGACCTCCCAGAGGGGGCAGGGACTTCAGGTCGAGGTAGCAGTGCCCTGCGGTTCCTCAGCACTCATCAACTGAAGGTGAGTGTCAGTCACAGGAACCTCATTGTGTCTGCCTTGTCCTCACTGTGTCTGCCTTGTCCTCACTGTGTCTGCCTTGTCCTCATTGTGTCTGCCTTGTCCTCACTGTGTCTGCCTTGTCCTCACTGTGTCTGCCTTGTCCTCACTGTGTCTGCCTTGTCCTCAGTGTGTCTGCCTTGTCCTCAGTGTGTCTGCCTTGTCTTCACTGTGTCTGCCTTGTCCTCAGTGTGTCTGCCTTGTCCTCAGTGTGTCTGCCTTGTCCTCAGTGTGTCTGCCTAGTCCTCACTGTGTCTGTCTTGTCCTCAGTGTGTCTGCCTTGTCCTCAGTGTGTCTGTCTTGTCCTCAGTGTGTCTGCCTTGTCCTCACTGTGTCTACCTTGTCCTCATTGTGTCTGCCTTGTCCTCAGTGTGTCTGCCTTGTCCTCACTGTGTCTACCTTGTCCTCATTGTGTCTGCCTTGTCCTCATTGTGTCTGCCTTGTCCTCACTGTGTCTACCTTGTCCTCACTGTGTCTACCTTGTCCTCACAGTGAGTCTGCCTTGTCCTCACAGTGAGTCTGCCTTGTCCTCACAGTGTCTGCCTTGTCCTCACTGTGTCTGCCTTGTCCTCACTGTGTGTAGCACTCATGCATGGGGACCATTTCACGAAGATAAAGAGCTCTTAAAGAAAATTCATCCTTAAAAAAAATTTGTTGTTAAATTAGATAACTTTTTTCAAAAAGCAAATATCCATTGCCATGTTACTGACGACATTATTTCCATGGCACACCTGTGAAAATGTCCCGTTAGTGCATCGTGGTGTTGACAGTTTTCAGGTATTCAAGATCAGTGAAAACAGCAAGTCGAGGCGATCCACTGTTTTGGATCCTAATATTTTTGCAAGTCAAACACCGCGTATTGGACAGTTTGAACTAACGCTAAATTGCACTTTGCAACTAACCAGATCATTTCTTAGTGTGGACAGACATATTGTAGTCATAAGAATGTAACATTAAATTGAAAAAATTAAACCTAAGAGCTCTGACACCCTCACATTAAACTGTCTGATCAAGTTCTATAAATAACCATGTCATGTGACTGTGTGTTGGAGTGTCACCTGTCATAACCATGTCATGTGACTGTTGTGACAGTGTGTGTTGGAGCGTCACCCGTCGTGTAACAACCTGCGGCCGTGGAAGGGTGGGCCGGTGAAGATTGACCCACTCGCCCTCATCCAGGCCATAGAGCGCTACCTCCTGGTGCGGGGGTACGGCCGCGTCAAACCCCTGGTGAGTGTTATCAACATCATCCTCGATTCAACACGATGACAAGTGTCAAACTTCTCGTTATTGTCCTAAACAGTCATCCTCAAGTCAACCATGATTAGTGTTAAATTCTGGTTAGTGTCAACTTTCTTTCTCAACTTAATTGGGGTCAAGTGTCCTTCATCCATCCTCAAGTCAACAGTAATTAGTGCCAGACTGGTTAGTGTCCTCAATATTCTTCTTTGATTTAACGTAATTAGTGTCGGGTCTAGTTAGTATCCTGGACAGTTGTCCTCAATTCAACGTAGTTAGTGTCTGTGGTTAGTGTCCTTGTTGCAAAAACACCCACCTTCCATATAGGGTCATCTGTTATTGAGAGACTCAGTACAGATGTGTACACAGGGAGTAACTCAGTCATTTGATTTGTTTCGTTACCTGCATGTGATAAAAGTAATCGCGATTGATGTAATCTTCATTAATTCGATTATCCTTCGATTTTACGAAAATGTTCACCAGTGACATATGCCTTGTTTTGCAGGACTCCGATGACATTTGCAGCGATGACGATAACTCAGACGATGACATTGATGACACTTTGGTAGGTGTTTGCATTCTTCCACCACCTATTATTTCTATAACCATCAGTATAGTCAGGCTTCTAAAGGTTTGCCTTGTAGCATTGTATAAATGTTTACCATGTCTACATGGAAACCATATGGTTTATTGACTTGTAAACAAAACCAAAAGTTTTGATAAATATTTTGATGAACAGTACGCTACCATCCAGTGTTACCATATCACAGATTAAACTGTATAATTGTGCATGGTCAATATTACCCTCACCCCTGATGACAGGTTTGCCAGAAGTAGAACAATATAAACAATTCATGTTTATTCATATTTACCAAAACATATGCTACCTCGTGAAAGATCTAATGCATTTATACATGCAACAGTCACTGTACAAAACTGACCCATGCAAAAGTGATGCAGAGAAATCATACAACACCAAATCGCTATTTAGGGAAATGGCAAACTGTTTGTTCATTCCTTTCCTCTGTTCATTCATTTGTCTAGTAGCCCTGACTTTCGGGCGATGTCTCACAGTGCACATGCATGAGGCAATATTTGTTTTTGCATTATAATTACAAACCACGTAAATGGTGGATGAATTAAACATGTGATTTAAAACACTATGTTGTCCGTGAGGATTATATGTTGGGGAATGTGGGATTGGCTAGCTGCCCAGACATGCGGCTGAAATGGGTGTCAGTCTTGGAGTTTGGGATTGTGAGCTTGTGGCTGTGTCCTCTAGTTGTGTGTCTGATTTAATTTCATTGTGATGTGAGATGTCAACAAGGCCACTTATCATTTTGTAAATCATACAGCCATTGTCGATTTTTCTTCTTTCAAGTTTTCTAGAAGCTCAAGTCTGCCAATGAGAGCAGCAACACTTGTCGTTGTTCTTAAGTCATGAAAAATCCACCTGGCGGCTCACCTCGGTACCGTCTCGATGTCGAGTCACTTCAATATATGTCTGCAGGAAGCGATATTAATATTTGAGGCGCAGCAAGAATTAACAATTACTTTGGAGTTTTTGGAGCAAACCTTGAGCCACACTACAGACATGTAGTGGATATCTATATGAGCAGCCTTCATAAATTGATTGCAGCATGGCTGAATGCTTCCCGGAGAATTTGAGATGGTGTTCAGTTGAAATGGCCTGCCAAGGAGTAAAGTGTAATATGCTTTGAGCAGTCCTGAGGACAGGATACTGTGCTGTAACATAAGAACTTACCTTAGCTTTTCCTTTACTTTCTTTCGGTGTTTGTTTGCAGGCAGCGATATCGATGTCCCAGGGGTCGTTCCAGCACCGCCTGGAGTTTGTGGTGGGGAGCCACGTGGTGCCGTATGACATGACGGTGTACCAGGCTGTCAGACAGTACAGTCCTGTACTCACACGGGATGGCGCCTGTATAGATGCAGAACACCCCCTGGCTAACACAGAGATCTGGGCACACACACACATCATACAGTGAGTCTACGCTACAGTGTCTTATTGTTCCTAAAGTCTCTATCATCTTATGTGTGTCTCAATCATATGCGTTACATGTTTAATAGGGAACCTACAGGATCACAGATATACAACCAGCATCCGTATGGGGCCTTGAAAGTCTTGAAAATCCTTGAATTTCAAGGCCTTGAAATCCTTGAATTTTACAAAGTAATCTTGAAAAGTGTTGAACTTTATTGTGGTCAATGAAATATTATTTTGACTCAAATGTTGTGATGAATAATAGCCAGAAAAAGAAAAGCTTATGCACAAAAATAACTCGTGCACATTGGGCAATCAGCATGTCATTGTGGTCGGCGCCACTGTTTTCTTAGTCGAGAAAACATTTAATGTTAACTTAATTTACTGTGCTTAAAAGTACATATGTCATTAAAACATTCTTTGAATTTCTTTTTTTCAAATAGCCTTGAGAAGTTTTGAATAGCCTTGGATTTCAAATGTCCAGATGTGTACAGACCCTGTATCCTCTCCGGCCGGTTACGTAATCGTGCTTTTTACGCCCGTGTGTGATGTTTATTTCTTTTTTAGTTCATCTTTTAGACGCCAGTTAACGTAAGGCATATCTGCAACGTGTTTTAATAAATGTGGCTGTAATGAATGAATGTGGCTGTAATGAATGAATATGGCTGAATGAGTGAATGTGGCTGTAATGAATGAATGTGGCTGTTCTGAATGAATGTGGCTGTAATGAGCGAGTGTGGCTGTAATGAGTGAGTGTGGCTGTAATGAATGAGTGTGGCTGTAATGAATGAGTGTGGCTGTAATGAATGAATGTGGCTGTAATGAGTGAATGTGGCTGCAATGAATGAATGTGGCTGTAATGAGTGAATGTGGCTGCAATGAATGAATGTGGCTGTAATGAATGAGTGTGGCTGTAATGAATGAATGTGGCTGTAATGAATGAATGTGGCTGTAATGAATGAGTGTGGCTGTAATGAATGAGTGTGGCTGTAATGAATTAAAACTTATTAATTTGTTTAACCCATTAGGCCCTAGGATTTTATTAAAACATCCTCTTGTTCCCAGGATTTATGGCATTTTTGGAGCGATTTTACTTCTGTGTTAAAAAATCTGTAGAAAACAATCTATTCAATATTGATAATTACAAGTTGTGTTTATTTTGAAGAGTACTAATTTCTCCACATGCCTATGCACATAGAAATATGATTTAGTGATATAATGTTGACACTTGACCATAATTTGAAAAGAAAATAATAAATGTGTTAAAAAAATTAAAAGGTATTCTACTTAGCGACTGACATTAGAAATTGAACCTCTGCTACTACCCTATTCAACCCAGGGAATAAAATGCAGCTATATGTGTTAGCTTTACAACAGTGAAAACGTTAAAACATTCTGATGGTTATTTTTCAAGTTACACTATATTTTCATAATTTTGTCAGGCAAAATATTTTCAAAATGGCCGACATTGTGTTATAGAGGCATGTATTGAAATATCTCTGTAATAAAGCCATTGAATCAATCAAATTAGTTGCAACAGTGTTTATTGACAAACAAAACATTGTGTCTGTTCATTGTTGTATTGTATAATTTATATTTGTGTTGTTTTGAGTTGTTTGAAATGGCATACACTGTAGTGTATATGTGTTTTGTGTGAAATACTGGTCGAAGAAAACAGAATTCTTCTTTGCTTCTTCTTCCTGTAATAAAAAAGTCAAAATAAATAAACATGAAATGAGAGAAATGTAATTATAAACAATTATGAAATATGAACAATATGACAACATAATAAAACACAATAGCTGGTGGCTGAGGTTAGAAGTAACATCAACAGAACAGAAGTGCAACACATCCAGACAAAAACTGCCAGGTACACATATACTCGGCACTGACAGCTGTCAGAATTTGACAAAAGTTGTATTCAACATAGCCATAGAAATGTATAATTATTAGTTATTCATACAAGTCACTGCATGGTTGAAATATGTCATACATCCAGATAATGTCACCAACAGTATATAACATGAGTGTAAAAATAACACAAGTGATGGAATCGATGTACATCGAACGGTCATAGTCCAGCTCAGTCGATGCCGAAGCGATGACATTGACAGCCAACTTTTACTTTTTTAGCGACACGATGGAAGCAATAATTCTTACAGAAAAAACTACTTACATGTTCCTCAGTTTCCACATCCGATCCCCCTTCCATTTCACCATCATCGCTGTCACTATCCCACACCATTTGTGCAACATCAGTTGCCGAAAACATGACGACAACGGCAAAGTTGGACGAAAAAGCACTCGAAGAAAATCGATGTAAATAAAAAATTTCAATATGGCAACCCATGCCCGTGACAAGCTGGTGTTGTTGGAAACTGTATCCGCTAGGTTGTGTGAAAATTTGGGAGCGTTTAGTGCAGCAGTTAATCGCCAGGAATTTTTGGAATACAAGGTCCTGTGTCCGGCCGGTGGCGGTCGTTGTAGGACTGGGCAGAGCGGCCGTCCGCGGCCGTTGTAGGATCTAATCGGTTAACTTGTTACTTCATTATAAGTTTTATTGTATCTATTTGTTTCTGACATACTTACTGTTAAAACTTTGTATTTCTTACCTATTTGTTTGTAACGATTGTCTGTGGGTTTTACATGAAATAGATGTATTTGTATTCATGCATGTTCGTAGTTGAGTTGACAGTTCAGTGTCCTGCAGTCATCCCTTTGTTTGTTCTGTTCCAAAGGTACCGAACCGTGTCTGACAATGCGGCCGCCACAGGGGGCGCTTCACCCTCATCATCATCAACGACAGTGAAAGTGCGGAAGACTCGGGCCGAAGCATCACGCAGACATTCAGCCAGTAAGAAGGATGAACAGTCACTGGGTACATCAACAGATCACCTCGGCACCTTTCTCTCGCCTTTTGTCTCTGTTCCTGTTTGTTACAATTTCTATTTCTGTCACACTGTGTTTTTGTTACACTCTTTTTCCTGTTTTTGTTACACTTTGTTTCTGTTACACTTTGTTTTTTTACACTGCTTCTGTTACACTGAATTACTGTTACACTCAGTTTATGTCACTCTCTGTTTTTATTACACACTTTATTACACTCTGTGTTTCTGTTACACTTTGTGTTTCTGTGACACTTTGTGTTTCTGTGACACTTTGTGTTTCTGTTACACTTGGTGTTTCTGTCACACTTGGTGTTTCTGTCACACTTTGTGTTTCTGTCACACTTTGTGTTTCTGTTACACTTTGTGTTTCTGTCACACTTTGTGTTTCTGTACACTTTGTGTTTCTGTCACACTTTGTGTTTCTGTTACACTTTGTGTTTCTGTTACACTTTGTGTTTCTGTCACAGTTTTTGTTTCTGCTACACTTTATGTGTTTCTGTTACACTTCGTGTTTCTGTTTACACTCTGGCTGATTTATTCAATCAGACACTATCATGATTTGTTTGGGGAAGCATTCTGCCACTTTTGAATTTTTGCACAATGATTAATTATGCACAAAAATTCCCCACAGTCTATAGTGAGGTGCTCACTGCCACGCTAGCAAATGAAGTGAAACGGAACGAACTTGCCCAAGTTTTGATTCAGCCACACGAGTTGAACTCAGGTTTTCTCAAGTGAGAGTCCAAAGCTATAACCACAGCCAGCATTTAAATGCAATCAGTTGACATACAGGAACCAGTGCAAGCCAGATAATCTTTTCAATTTTACCGTGTTTTGTTCTGTGGGAGGTCGAGAGAAAAATTGCCTTCTAATATTTGTCTAATTGTATTGTTTATTCTAACAGTTAATTACCACATGTGTCATATTCTAATGAAGTGTGTCGGATGTCAACAAATAAAAAATAATTTTAGAAGGTTTATATAAAATGCATTATGGTATTGTTTTTGTGACAAAAAGTCAAGACTGCAAAAAAACCGCTGCAACAAAATGCAGCCCTCTCATTAGAACGTGATACTTATTTTTCAGTAGTTGGACAGTTACACCTCCATGAATTCTTAATCTCAATGTGTTTTTCTTTATTACAGACGGCCATTCCTCAGGTCTGAGGGGTTCACTCGATGAGTACTTGGTGTCCATGTTGCCAGGGGTGACGGTTAATGACCCCTCCCTTGAAGTATGCTCCCTGCTGCGGGTACTCAATGCTCTCAACCGGCACTGGGCATTTCTCTATGAGGTAGGTCAAAATTGTTAAATACAGAGGTGTGGTGTGTGTGTGTGTGTGTGTGTGTGTGTGTGTGGGGGTGGGGGTGGTGGTGGTGGTGAGTGCGTGCGTGCGTGCGTGCGTGCGTGCGTGCGTGAGTGAGTGAGTGAGTTGACACAGGTGTTTGTGTAAGCAGTAAGTTGACACGATTGTATTTGTTGACAGACGAGTAATGAGACAAATGCGTTGAGTTACTCAGTGTTTGTGAGCAGTAAGTTGACCGCCAAGGCCAACAGACAACTACTGGACCCTCTGGTCATCCTCACAGGCAACCTGCCGAACTGGCTGAGAGAGATTGGCACTGCCTGGTACGTCTAACTAGTTTTCCTTCTCGTGGGTGGTCTGGTCAACCCTGTACTGGCAGCTGTCACAGTGGGTGGTCCATGCTGTAAATGCCAAGCCCACCTTTCTATGCGGGCACTGAGGGTGGTCACTGCCAGGGTGCTTGTCATCCTCAGTGGTTCTTTTACGTCCCAAATCGAGATAGGACTGACACTAACATCATGTCCAAACTGCCCAAAAGGGAAAAATTTTTTTTCCCCTTTTTTTGTACCAGCTCATTGGGCCGACAGTTCACAGCGTTTGGTTGTTTATCACCAACATGGCGGATCGCCATGACAACCACTCACCAAATAAGTCAATGATATATAATAAGGGTCTCAATGGAACTGAGGTTAAGATCAAATACTTATTTGTATTTAAATACAAAATTTTGTATATTTGAATTGAAAATCATATTTGTATTTGATAGTTGGTCTGTATTTGAAACTATTTGCAAATACAACCAAACACATAAAAAATGTAACCAACAAAAGGCAAAGCATTGCCTCACATAGCCTGACTGGCTCAAGAATCAAGACAGAATGTTTTTCACATCAAAAATAGTGGGCAGACAGCACTGAGACAATTAGCCTATGGTGAAGTTGTTGGTCAAACATAGCATCAATGAATGAGTGCGAAGTCAGTGAGGCTTGTCACCATCCATAGCCATAAAAGCAGGTTTTGAATGGGAATGTGCTTCAAAGGATCCTGTTGTCACCTGCTGTGTAACATCCTGGGCTCGCACAAAAGAAACAGGTTTCCTTAAAATGAGTAGCAAAATCATAAAGTGCCTGTATTTGTATTCGAATCATAATTCAATAAAACACTGTAATGTATTTGTATTTGAATTGGAAAATGTATTTGAATTGAAATCTGCAAATGTATTTGATTTTGCTGAGTTGTGTCTGTATTTGGTCACAAAATGTGTATTTGGACCCAACCCTGCGTGGAACTGTCAACAACGTTTTCTGCATCTCATCAGCCCATTCCTGCTTCCCTTCGACACGAGGCAAATGTTGTTTTACGCGACGGCGTTTGACCGCGACCGTGTCATGCAGCGCCTGCAAGACATGACAACTGACGTGTCACCAACCAACTTCAGTGACCGCGTCACACCCAGACTGGAAAGAAAGAAGGTGAGAATGAACGAGTTCAAGTTGCCGGGCAAGAAATCGTGGTTCAGTTGTGAGGTCCCAGATAAACTGATTCAAAGTTGTTTTTCTTCAAATCAAGTTGTTCTGTAATAGTTTCTGTGCACTAGTTGTAAATGTTCTTCTCAAAGTTCCCAGTCTGAGTCGGTGTAACTGATTGTTTTTTGTGCTTATGCGCCAACAGTTATTTATTTATTTAGTTGTTTTCCCAAAGCTTGTTATCTACACTCCCCCCCCACCTCCACATTTCCTCTTCCAATCTTTGTGTACCCATTTTGTCACTGTCTTCCCGTATTCTGTGTGAAATCTTCCTTCATTGCTAAATTTTACATGAAAGTAATAACTTTAAATGGAACTTACTCATTTTAAAGGACTTTTCTATATATATTATTTATTAGCTTATCATAATAATTTACAATAATTTTAAGTGACATTTTGTATATTATTTATTTTATTTATCTATTTTGGCATCAAGTGTATATGTAAAAAATGGCAAATAAAGCTATCTATCTCCAACCATCCACTGATCCATCCATTCACCGATCCATCCATCCTCCCATCCACCCATCAATCAATCCATCCACTCATCCATCCATCCTCCCATCCATCCACCCAACCAATCCATCCACTCATCCATCCATCCACTCATCCATCCATCCTCCCATCCATCCATCCACTGATTCATCCATCCACCAACCAATCCATCCATCCACTCATCCATCCAACCATCCACCAATCAATCCATCCACCCACCAATCCATCCAACCAATCCACCAATCAATCCATCCACTCATCCATCCAACCATCCATCCAACCATCCACCAATCACCCCATCCACTCATCCATCCAACCATCCACCAATCCATCCACCCACCAATCCATCCATCCACTCATCCAACCATCAATCGATCCATCCACTCATCCACCAATCCATCCAACCAATCCATCCAACCAATCCATCCAAACATCCACCAATCAACCCATCCACTTATCCATCCAACCATCCACCAATCCATCCACCCACCAATCCATCCATCCACTCATCCAACCATCCACCAATCAATCCATCCACTCATCCACCAATCAATCCATCCACTCATCCACCAATCAATCCATCCACTCATCCACCAATCCATCCATCCACTCATCCATCCAACCATCCACCAATCAACCCATCCACTCATCCATCCATCCATGCATCCACCTGAGCTAGCGTGAGACTAAGTGAGGTTGTTGCAGCGTGTGGTGTCGAGGAAGGACATCTTGCGCCAGGCAGAGTTGGCCATGGAGGACCTGGGCAGTCCCAAGTCACTGCTGGAGATACAGTATGAACACGAGGTAGGTCACGGCGCAGTGAGGCGGTCGGTCAGTCGGTCCGGTCCGGTCCAGTCCGGTCGGTCGGTTCGCGTCGGGCGGTCGGTCACATACTAGTGTCATTGATATCGAATGATTGTCCCTCATCATCCTTGTAAGCCAGAGCTGACTGCATCACCCTTGAGAACAGCATAAATATCCACTCCTATTTTAAGACTGATAAACGACTGGTGGAAATCCCAATGTAATGATCCATTCGCATCCTAAGCATTGCATGTAACGTGAGCCATGGTTGGCATTTAATTTGATCGCCTGACCAGCTGCCAACCACTGATCCAGTGGGTGATTTCATTGGCTGAACTTAAATTCAAGAGTTTTGCAAAGCAATCAGCCAGGAGTACTGTAGTTGACACTGAGATGGCAGTGACCACCAGTGCACAGATGTCATCAAGTCACATGACTAACACATTTAAATCATGCCTTAAAACACATTAAACTCACTTTTAATGCTTGGTCATCCTAATTTTATACTTTACTCATTATATCACACATGTATTTATTATTTGAATTTTTATATTGAAACTATTGAAGTATTGTAGTCATATATTACTATTAAGTAATTAATACATATCTATACAGTTGTTTACATCTATTTATAATTATTTTTTACTACTCTGATATATAATATAATTTACATCAATTTTAGTTTTAACTAACTTTTAGTCCGTCTAGTTCAGCTCTCAATGCACAAGTTATACATATTTAGTTATTTATATTTATTTATATATTTTACTTGTATTATTATTTTAATATCTAAGTTAATGTTATATTTGATCAAATATTGTATTCTAAACACTTCTGAACATATAACTACTTTGCATTTGAGTGTGTAAATAAAGTATTATTATGTTGTGTGTTACAGGTGGGAACGGGGCTTGGTCCAACACTAGAGTTCTACGCCCTTGTGTCACGGGAACTACAGAGGGCTGACCTTGACCTGTGGCGGGGTGAGACAGTCACCCTACCCGACACCAACAGTACGTCTTCTCTCATTCCATGGGGTCAGGGGTCACGGTCAAAGTTGCTTTTATATGGCTCATGATCCATTTCAGTTGTCCGCAGACATACCAAGTTTCCCGTGTGTTAATTACATACGTTATTAATAACTAAGAAGTCACCAGTGCATTCAACTGAGTTTACTGTTATTTACACATTTGTTCCTGGCTTCAAAGTTCCCGTGGACAGCAGGAATGTAAACTTACTTTGTTCAAGCTTGCTACGTTTTGATACGTCGTGCATGGATCTTGATGCCATGTGACGCGGCTAAGTTTCTGGCACAATGATCTGGTTGACCCATAAGACAGAACCCCAAAGAACACTAATAGAGAACCATCATTGTGATAACAGTAGTAGTTATACTTAATCAGTGAAACAAACGGACCATTCAGTCGGCGGTTTAGAGAACACGCAAATCTGCAGGAGACTTTAGTCTGGCCACAGGACATTCAGTGTGCACGGGTCACACGAAGGTTTTAGTCCGCATAGCACAAGAGGCCGTCTACATCACACAGAGCCACCTCCATTTCTCTAAGATAATGATCCCTTAAGGAAAACTCATCTTTAAACAAAATTTGTTGTTAAATTAAAAGATTTATTTCAAAACACTATTTCCATGGCAACAATGTCCTGCTGCCACTTTCAGGTGTTCGCATTTTTCAAGTATCAAGATCACTGTTAAGGATCAAAATTGATTTTAAAATGCAAAATTGGGTTTAAGAGCTCTTAACAACGTTAGTGAAATGGTCGCCAGGGATACCACTTGCCCACATCTACATTTACATCTACGTATACCTACCACCAGATTATTCCACCACAATCCGCACCGCGTCATGTGACACCAGTTTGTGATCAAAATTACAGGTGACAGATGGAAACAAATGCTCCAGAGTGAGTTTTACATTCACCTTTTTTTTGTTTTCCATTGACTGTTGTTGTTTTCCATTGACCATTGTTATTTTCCATTGACCGTTGTTGTGTTCCATTGACCGTTGTTGTCTTCCGTTGACTGTTGTTTTTAAGTTGACCATTGTTGATTTCCGTTGACCGTTGTTGTTTTACGTTGACCGAAGTTGTTTTCCATTGACTGTTGTTTTCCATTGACTGTTGTTATTTTCCATTGACCGTTGTTGTCCTCCGTTGACTGATGTTGTCTTCCATTGACTGTTGTTGTTTTAAGTTGACCATTGTTGATTTTCATTAACCGTTGTTGTTTTACGTTGACCGAAGTTGTTTTCCATTGACTGTTGTTGTTTTCCATTGACTGTTGTTGTTTTCTGTTGACCGTTGTTGTATTTGACCATTGTTGTTTGTTGCACCAGGCATGGAGGACAGGGCGGTGTCGTACGTGTTCTCCCCCAACGGCCTGTTCTTCAGCCCCTTGGGGCGCAAAAGTGGGCGCAGTGCTCTTGCCAATCGCATCCGCACCAAGTGTATCTTCCTGGGCAAGTTCATGGCCAAGGCCATCATGGACTCCCGCATGGTACGTCTCAGTGTGACAACCACAAAGGTTCTTCCTAGACTTGACAACAAAGAAACTAAGACTTTACTGTAGAGGGACCAATTCGTTGGCACATGCTGACTGACTTGCATTATTGCATTATATAGTACGACTGCAGCTTGGAATTATATAGCAACAGTGTAGTAATCCTTAATCCTCTCCTTGATCTAGAGATGGCTTAACCAGAGGGTAGTGATATGTGTGTTTTCTCATTTTCCAACTTGGCTAATACCATAGATGCTATGCAGTATGGGATATAGTTTTTAATCATTAAGCAGTGATTTATCAAGATGAATCAGTCACTGCAGGCACTCCACCAATCACACTGTAAACTGCATAGATAATGACAGTAAGTAGACACGGTTACATTTGTTTGGTGACAGACGACATGACGGTAAACAATGGAGTAGCGACAACTAAAAAGGTCATTTTATGTATTGTACCAACTTTATGACCGTTGTTATCAGCATTACTCTCTATGTTGTACAGATTGACCTGCCATTGAGTGTTCCGTTCTACAAGTGGTTGCTGGGATTAGAGAACACAATGACCTCGGCTGACCTTGACCAGATCGACCCCGTTCTCGCAAAGTCCTTCAACCAGCTGGAGCAGATCCTACGCGAGAAGAAGCGAATCGAAGCGGATTGCTCTCACGTGAGTTACAGGCATCTTGACGGTCAAGGCCGGTTAGTTCTTTCACAGAGTCCCATTTTGATCCCACCCCTTTTCTCCGTGTTTTGGTACTTCAGAAACTATTTTGACACAATCCCTTCTCCCAGTTGTTTTCTGCTTCATAAATGTCCTCATTATTTTTGACTTGACCCCCTTCTCATAGTTTGTGTTCACAAAGTACCATTATGTAAAAATACTGATCCTGACACTTACCAAGCCAGGGCTTTCGGCACGTGGTGAATATTCATTGTGCTAAGACTCTACCTTTAGTCAGTCTTATCCATCATAGCTCCCTCCCTAATATCACTGTCGACAACGAGTACTCTGACATTGACCCCATTTGGTTGATATGTGCCTTTGAACTTGTTTTCCAGTAGAATTATTATTATAACATATATTTAATTTAAATCAATCAAGTTTCTGTCCATCATCTAATGTATTTCCCACATGATATAAAGTATCGTGACACGACCAGGGAGATGATGACCTCTTTACCTTTCCACAGACGGCAGAAAGCTGCTCCCTCGCTCTCAACAACCTCGCGCTGGACGGCTGCTCCATCGATGACCTTCACCTTGACTTTCTCTTGCCCGGCTACCCGAACATCGAGTTGAAGAAAGGTGGAACTGACATCCCCGTCACACTGGACAACCTTGAAGAATATCTTCACGTGAGTGTAGCTCGTTCGATGTGTGCATAAGCTCAAGATTCATGTTTAGCTCAGCAGTACAGTCACCTTGCAATTGGGGTCAGTCTAGTGTCGTCCCATTATTATTTCCATCATTGTGAAATATAGTAAATCAGTCCCACTAATTTGGTTACCTTGTATACATTATATATATATATATATATATATATATATATTTGTGTGTGTGTGATTCTGTGTACTGTGTATGTGACCCATCTTAATAAAGTGAGTCAGATATCGTTAAAACTGATTTTATGAAAAAATTGCGAATCAAAAAAAGTTGAGACTTTCCTTTAATGTAATTCATTTTATCAGTTGTTACAATTGGTACATCTATTTAACTCTGTTGCTGAAGACATGCTGTTAATATGAAAACAAGATCTTTGTAGAAGAGTAACGATACAATTAATTGCTTAAAATTCCCGTACCTTCTTTGCCTTCAACAGTAAGAATCACAACACACGGTTATATTTAACAAGTTTAATACTAAAGAATAACGTAGCTACATAACGACAAGAGATCTGTGACAGTGTCCAGATAAATCTTGTGTAACTTCTTCACCGGCCACGTCCTCGCCTGCGTGTTGTTAGCAGGGCTTTCACGGGTGGGGGTGAATAGTTTGGGAATTTTTCAGTTCCATGTAAAAGTCTTGTTTTACGTGTTCCAGTTGATTCTGCGGTGGACGTTCGTGGAGGGTGTGTCACAACAGTTTGAGGCGGTCAAGAAGGGATTTGAGATGGTCTTCCCCCTGAGTAACCTGAAGCTCTTCTACCCCTGAGGAGGTAAATGAGTCCAGTGGTTGGTCTTCCTGGGAGACAGCTCACCGTAATCACGCCTGACACGTATAGTTTTATTAAAGTGAAGGTGTCAATTACTAGGTTTTATTTTATAATTTATTATTATATTCGTATGAATGCAGCATGCATCTTGAAGGTTTACTGCCTGGTAAAAAAAAATTCCATTTTAATAATACTAATAATACCGGGTAATTGTAAAACTAGTATACCGTTTGCCAATATTCAGCTTAGTTTTAGGAATAAAGAGTTGTTGTTTTTATATTACATGAATACAGCATGATAATGCATCTTGAAGATTTACTGACAGCCAGTTTGTGATTAGTTACTTTATTTAGCTCGGAACAGTGTTTGCAATTTGAAAGATTCTGCTTACCATTCAAATGGTAAACAAAACAAAATTGACTGGCAATAATGCCAAGTCGAGCACAGTTAATCGCAATACCCTTTGATGTTCAACTTTCCCACGTTCTAGACAGTAGACTTTCCATTACAAACAACTGCTCTGCCAATTCATGGCAGAAGAGCTGATGTTTTTTTTTTTAAATAACTGTAGAGGGTTTAGATAGAACCCATCAAAAACATTTTAAATGTCTGGGTAAGAATTGTTACCAGTTGTTCATGTTAATACTGGATTTTTCATTATTCATAACATAACAGTATAATACATTAACCTTTATTACTCCACAAACTCAAAACAATTCAAGTGGCGTAAATTCACAATTGAACCCTTACTGACTTAGATTCTTTTTCAGAAAAGTGGCACAATGTGAAAATATGCAGTACAATATTCAATATTTGTTACAGGATTCATTGGCAACTGTAAATTCTATGTGACTTCTTTACGTACACACTTCCTCGCCAAACTGTAAAACACTATTAACCACAGTTGAACTATGATTACATATTTAAAAAGAACATACATATATTCACTATGTACAAACATATGAATGGAATCATTCCCTACTTGATAGTCAGGGGTAAGTCACAGTGCCATGGTGGTCAGTTCTGGCTAGATACGTATTCAACAGTTGCACTAAACTTTATATTTTATTATGACATTTGCAGCAGACTACCTAATCCATGCCTGTATAGCTCAATATACATATCCCCCCTCTACGGAGCAATAGAAACACTGCACTTGACGATACATAACCAATACAACAATATTATGCATGCTTTACGCCTTTTGTCAGAAAGCACACATATTATACTTTTGTGAAATGTTTAAATAGGTTAAACTGTTCTCAGGTTGATTTTGAAATGAGTAACTGAGCTCATTAATGTTGAGTTGTACTTACACCACATGACAATTTGTGACCGTCTCTTGCGTTGAGATAATCATTAGTTACTGTGTTTGCCACCAGCTGGAGCAGCTGTTCTGCGGCAGTCGCTTTGAGCGCTGGGCGGTGCGGATGTTGGATGAGTGTTGTCGTCCTGACCACGGCTACACGAGTGAGTCGACGGCCGTACACAACCTCTACAAGATCCTCAGCTCCTACGACGTTGACGAGCAGAGACAGTTCCTGCAGTTTGTCACCGGGTCCCCTCGACTTCCTGTCGGCGGTACGTCTCCACCCCAACTGTAGCTCTAGTTGTTTCCAACTCTGCAATGCGAGGGATTTGCACAATAGTTTCAGCACCAGCCAAAATTGCGCTGACATAAAAAAGTGCCATTTTGATACTTGCCCACCACTATAAACTGTTCATGTTATGTGCTCTCCTGAAAGCTCAGGACATTTTCCATTTAGTTCCAAGAAACGTGATGACACCATGTACAGTTTTGTACACATACATTCGTTACAATAATTGACACATTTTGCATGGTAAACCAAAACTAAGCATTCAAATTTTGTTTTTTGGGTGCAACTTCTGGTTTAGTTTTGCCAAGAAACTGGCAACATTTGATATACACTGTAATTATAAAATGTGTAACAGAACGCCTTGTAAAACTAGTTATGGGTAATGTATAATTAAAACTATGAATCTATAAAACATTATTTCTGACATTAAAATATTTCATCTATTCCTTCCTGATTCATATGTAGGAATCAGGTATGAATAGATGAAATATTTTAATGTCAAAAATAATGTTTTATTGATACAATGTTTTAATTATACATTACCCTTTACTAGTTTTAGAAGGTGTGAATATAAACAGATTAAAAAGGCACCAGTTGTTGTCGTTCCAGTCACTTTTACTTTATATCCTTGTTACAGGCTTGCGTAGTCTCAATCCTCCACTGACGATTGTCAAGAAGGTTGTGACCTGTGACAGTGCTGACGCCTACCTGCCATCGGTGATGACATGTGTCAACTACCTGAAGTTGCCCGACTACTCAACAGAGGACGTCATGAGGCAGCAATTGGCCATCGCAGCGCGGGAAGGCCAGCTCTCCTTCCACCTCTCCTAGGACCGCCACCAGGTGGCAGCACACTGGGGGGCAACATCTCGCACGCCGGAGCAAGGCCCGAGACCAAATCAGCCATCGTTATCAAACTGCTATTGTGATTAAAAACACGGACAAGAACGGACGTTAGTCGGCCGTGTTTCTAAGACAATCATCAGTCGAGATAAACATTGCAATAATTATTACGAAATAAATTGTGTCACCGACGATAAACCGTCGTTTGATGGCGCGACGAGTGAATTAATCGTGCACACGTCGCCACAATGCAGAGACGTGATTGGACGACGCCGTTAGACTTGTGGGAGCGTCGGACCAGCATATCTGATTCTACGAACAGCGTGAAAACATGCGCTGGTTTTGTGAACATTTTTGTGGCGTCGACGTCGGTGCCGTAGGATAACTCTGTGTCGTTAGTGTCATGTGTGTCGTTAGCGTCATGTGTGTGTCGTCTTAAGTATATTTTTGCCACAACCGTCATGCCGCGTCAGACGATGGAATAAACGACCGTGACATATACATGTGTTGTTTATTGCCCTCCTTAAAGGAAGAGTGCCTGTGCCTGCTCACAACTGGCCGAGCAGTGTCTTGTAACAGGAAGTCTACTGTCTAGAACGTTGGAAAGTTAAACATCAAAAACTACCGTGGTTAACTGGGCTCACCTCGGAATTATTGCCAATCAATTTTGTTTTGAAACTGGATGTTTTGTTTACCATTTTAACATGTCGCAGGCGGAATCTTTCAATTGGGAATTTTGTAAATAAAGTAACTAAACACATTTTGGCAGGTTTATTGCCTTCACTGTGCATGCTGCAGTCATAAGAACTTTAAATTAAATGAAAAATAAAACCTACGAGCACCCTCTTTACAATAACCATGAACGTGTCTAATGGTAACTTTGATGCATAGATTTAGGACATTATACTTAGACATGTGTTCTCAGCAATTCTTTGAGAATTTTCATATGTATAATGTACACAGTTAATCGTTAGTCCCGTTAATGCGATTAATTTATGCAATTCTATACATTTATTTATTGGAATTGTTTTATTTGTATATGTTGATACTAATGATCATGGCAGTATATTGATGTCATATCACAGTGTTCATTATCCACAATACTGAGAAGGTGGATTTAAAAAGTAATTCCTGTTTTACATTTATAGAATTATTATCAACATTACCACTGGTCCTATGATTATGATATGGGTGTGCACAGTTTATATTTGTTATTTTATATTTTGTGAAAGCACGGAACTTATTTTACACAAAAAGCAATAAGAATGTTTTGTTTTGAAACTCTTCATTTCTCAATACAACATTAAATATTCAGTATGTTCTATCTGCATTATAAAACAGTGTACATGTGTTTGCTTACATCTGTCTGTTTTGTAAGTGTCTAGATGAAATGCGTGATCTATCAGGCCCATTAGGACAGTTCGTAGATTTGTTTTGCAAGTATCTAGCTGAAATGCGTGATCTATCAGGCCCATTGGGACAGTTCGTAGATTTGTTTTGCAAGTATCTAGCTGAAATGCGTGATCTATCAGGCCCATTGGGACAGTTCGTAGATTTGTTTTGCAAGTATCTAGCTGAAATGCGTGATCTATCAGGCCCATTAGGACAGTTCGTAGATTTGTTTTGCAAGTATCTAGCTGAAATGCGTGATCTATCAGGCCCATTAGGACAGTTCGTAGATTTGTTTTGCAAGTATCTAGATGAAATGCGTGATCTATCAGGCCCATTGGGACAGTTCGTAGATTTGTTTTGCAAGTGTCTAGATGAAATGCATGATCTATCAGGCCCATTAGGACAGTTCGTAGATTTGTTTTGCAAGTATCTAGATGAAATGCGTGATCTATCAGGCCCATTGGGACAGATCGTAGATTTGTTTTGCAAGTATCTAGCTGAAATGCGTGATCTATCAGGCCCATTGGGACAGTTCGTAGATTTGTTTTGCAAGTATCTAGCTGAAATGCGTGATCTATCAGGCCCATTGGAACAGTTTGTAGATTTGTTTTGCAAGTATCTAGCTGAAATGCGTGATCTATCAGGCCCATTGGGACAGATCGTAGATTTGTTTTGCAAGTATCTAGCTGAAATGCGTGATCTATCAGGCCCATTGGGACAGATCGTAGATTTGTTTTGCAAGTATCTAGCTGAAATGCGTGATCTATCAGGCCCATTGGGACAGTTCGTAGATTTGTTTTGCAAGTATCTAGCTGAAATGTGTGAGCTATCAGGCCCATTGGGACCATTCGTAGATTGTTTTGCAAATATCTAGCTGATGTGTGATCTAGCAGGTCTATTGGGACAGTTCATAGATTAATTTTAGACTTCAAAAGTTATCCAGGGATTGGTGAAATTGTGGACTCGATTTCAGAACGCTGTAAGTGGAGTTCCAGCCTGTGAATTTTATGTTTTTCTAAGACATCGAAGATAATTGTGCCATCTTCTAATGTGAGAGTGGATGTATGACAACATTTGAACTAATTGAAGATGTGTCTGAAAGTGTCACTCCTTAAATGTGTCCATACTACATGTTGCTGTAAGTATGTCCACCTGCTCACAAGTAGGGCCCTCTTTGGCATTCCATATATTGCCTACAGATGGTGCTGTGTTGTGTTCTCTGGGAATCCCTACAAGAGTCAACTTACAGAGAGGTGACCTGGGGGACCAGTTGTGTTGTATATTAAAGTCAAAGTTACTGCAACATATGCAAACAATTTGCAAAAAATACTTATCTGCATCCAAAGATCCCATCATCAGTTTCTCACCACAACTACAGGTGTGGTTTATACCAGGTCAGGTGACCATAATATAAAATGTACAGCCAACCGTGATGCAATATTTAGGATGCGAACGGGTCGTTATATTTATAAGGATTGCTTAGCATTCCCACCAGTCGTGTTTCCGCTTCACGTTGGAGCACCTTATAACATTGCCTCAAGACTTATCTAAAGTCCAACGTGTACAGAATTGTTTAGCACGTGTTACTTAAGGCCCCCATTTCTCACCTTCACTACATATACTTAAGCAGCTGCATTGGCTTCAGTTGTATATCCATTTAAATTGGCTACTGTTACATACCATACTCTTTCTACTCAACAACTGACATCAGTTAATCTGCTACATTTCTCTGATATCTCTAGGACCCCTAGATCAAGTTTCCAAACAACCTTTCCACGATACCTTTTCAGTTGTTTTGTGTGCCAATGTTGACTTTAGCCTGTTTATGTTTACGCCACAGGATTTTTTTTGTTGCGCCTCTGAGCTTGAATTTCTAAGCATATAGAAGTTTTACAATTACCTAATTACTTACTTACATTCTAGACAAGTTTTAGTTGGGTAGAAACATATAAAAGTTACAAGGGAGGTTTCTGCAATGGCAGGTACACTGGACACCTATAGGGGAGACACTACACAGCTTGTTCAAGTCGTTGGGGACCGGACCATGAACGGAAATTGCAAATAGCATAAAAATGACAGACAAGACTCACGTGACCTATTAAACATTTTATAATGGCAAGAAACTTGTAATAATAATGGACTTCTTTTGCACCAATATCCTCGAAGATCAAGCTCAGTGGCGCAACAAAACCCAGGGATTAAGCAAACTTGTAACCGTTAGACAATGCGTGAGTCGTTAATGGATGGATTAAGATGCTAGGAAGCTAAGGAGGATAGGCAGCATTAAACTTTAAAGAGACGTCGGCAGAATGAAGCTATATTACCTTCTGATTTAACACTGGCAGGAAGCGAACAGGAAAGAGGAAGGCCAGATTGATAATGCACATGATTAATGTTTTATTCTCTCGTTAACCTATAAATAGTGAACCGATATGCTCAACGGTCACAAATCAACCAGGCATGTTTGTGAGAGCTGTCTCAACTCTCAAGTATGAGGCAGAGCACTGTAGTTATAGCACTCTATATACTTAGCAAATGCATTTATTACATATCGCAGTATTGCATGTCTCCGTCCGTCAGATAAATGGCTAATTCCAACCCCTTCGAGTTCGAATAAAGATTGGCACCGCATTCAGCCGCTGATGTCCAGCGACACACTGCATAAACCATGATTGATGCAAAGGCGTTTGCGAAACAATATTTTGCTATGTACAGGCAATGATTCATGTATGATTCAAGTATGACAACGGCCTGGAGAGATGCGACAATTTACAGATGTCATGTGACATGTATAAAAAGGTGCCTGATCCCGTGACGAATGCCGATATTTTAACGTGCTACTCAGATATCGACATCATAGATATCAACTCTGCTTCGGGGCCACACTAATTGGATTCTGCTTGAAACCGCTGTAACGCTGATCTTTATGCACTTGAGTCACCATCAGTGAAACACGGTTTACAGGTGCAATACTTCACACAACGTCCACTAGGTGGCGCACTCACACGACAATACATTTGTTAGTTTCTTGGTGTCACAGTTTAACAGTATGACAACATATTCGTTGCGTGATCGCGTCGAAGTGGGAACGTTGAACAGACCCAGTGGCTTGTATGATTCTGTCGAGCAGTTGCTATATCACGGTATAAGTCTACATAAAATATCTCTCGCCAATTTCTCTTCACAAACATTCCACGTAAGCGATCACTACAGACATTGGCATATGGCGCTTCCAGTTTGCATTACGTTTCAGCAATGCAGACCATTGAAGTCTCTCGCACAATTACACGACATGCGAAGCTCCGTGAAAACTTTGAGCATGCCCCGACTGACCTTACACATCGTCATGGGTAACTTTCGTTGACAATCCACATAAATGTTCCCAACGGAAACCAGCGTATCTCGCTTGCAGAGTTTGTGATTTTGGCAACATTTTCACCACATACTTATTACAGGTGTAATAATAATCCATCGATGTTTCCATAATGGCGATACAATACGACACATCATTTTGAGCCTGTATCGGTTGCACCATACTTCATTGTCAGAAACAGAAATTGGTGTATCACTTGCATTTCACATTGTAACATTTTCGCGCCCGACATCCGTGCACCATCGGGTCTATCCAACGATGGAACAATCGGCGACGACCTCATTTGCGTCTGTACACACACACACAACACCATCGAGCGATAACCGCGATGACATTGAGCGCTCGCCATCTGACCTACATACAGGCATCCCGATGACCTCCCAACCTCCTTGGCATGAATACACACACATACACGGATCACGACGGGAACGGCCGGTCCTGAAGATGGGATGGAGGCACAAATGACTTGCGTAGGTAGAGTTTCTCGTGGTTGTGGCGGTAGATGGGGTGCTTCGTGTAGTGTTTCACGAGTTCGTCCATCGAGTCAAAGGTCTGAGGACCGATACAGTACACACCGTCCTCCACACTGATGCGAAAGTGTTTGTTCCGGTTGGCCGCCTTCAGCGAGATCGAGTAGCCACCCACCTGGAACACAGGCATGCAAAGGGTTAATGCAGTGGAAACACAAATATATATATATATATATATATATATATAAATTCATTTATTTATTATTTATTGATTTTTAACTTATAGCATAAATAATAACTCATACTTATTAGTACCAGTATTTTGGTACTATTATGACTAAAATTATTTATTTATACTGATCAATTTATTTTACAAATACACTTCTATTTTAACTTTTTTTAATAATTCTATATAATTTATAGTGCTGTAATGCGCCTCTGAATGATTACAGTTGGTAGATTTACGGCACAGAATTATTTTTGTCAGATTATTTTTTTTTTATTATTACAAACACAGGGTTGAGGTATATCAATTAATAACATGTATTAATTTATAACACGATGTGATATTATAAATACACCTCATAGCTTTAATCCATCTATGCAGAGACCTGTCCACCCATCATTTGGACGGGTAGAAATATGGGTGGACGGGTAAAAAATGAAGGAGCAAAAAAGGTCTTTCAAAACCATAGATATAGTCATTTATGCCTCAAAAGTGAGTGTAAATGGTGTCACATGTGTGTTTGTAGTCAATTTCAGGTCATCAGGCACATTTAAAGTTTGTAAACTGCCTTAACAGTTAATATCCATGTGCCCACCAAAACACGTGTGACTTGCGATATTTTGGTCCTGCATAAAGCCCTAATACACCTGTACTCTGACAATAACAAAATGAAATCCATGCTGAATACCAGATGACTGCTATTGAGGTATTCTTCACACATTTCAAATATGTCTCACGCCAACGTATTGAGCAGCCTCAGCCTACATCATTGATCAGATTAATTCAGAGCATCTTTGAACACTTGCATTAATTTAGTCTACATTACAGCACTTAATAGTAAACCTCTGATTTCAGCTAGTAAAACTGTGATGTCAGCTAGTAAATCTGTCATGTCAGCTGTGATGTTGTTATGCTAAAGCTGACCAATCCAATCTAACAGTGGAAAGCAACGCTGTGGACCTTATTGACAACAGTTAAACGAATAAATTTTCTTGGTAAGCATAATTTAGTAGCAGAAACATCTGTACATGGTTTTTTAAACGTTAATCCATCAACAGTTCAATAATGAACAACCGACTAATATGGACATAGCCCATCTGAACTTTGACCCAGACTGACCAGTGATGATGGTGATGTCATTATAAACATCACGTCACGTCACGTCACATCACATCACACTTACAAACTGCTGTAATGAGACATGTTTCACTAACTTATTACTCAGCTGACTGACACATTTAACCTTACAAACCATAACCATGTAAACTGTGACACAGCAGGCTGTACCTGATTTATTCTGTTTGCAATCTCATCTATGCTACTGTATTACACACAGAGGATTTATCATTAATATCGATAAATATGCACTGCTCCCACGAGGGCAACTTTAACCTTAGTGGGAGTCCTCCAGGCCTACAGGGTCATTTCTATGTGATATTTATGTATATGGGTGAGAATAAAGATCTCTCTGTCTGTCATATAGCCACCTACAGTTACATCCTACCTTCCACACCCGGTACCAAGAAATTACTGATCCTGTAATAAATCTGCTGTATCTTTGACCAAACACACCAACCTGGTCAGTAATTGTGCACAAAGATCGTTAATAAACAATTAGTTATAGTTTAATGGTATCAACAACTGCCATCTTGAGACTTATGCACCAGTGACGTGAGCCAAATCATTTACATCACTGGCACATTGTTGAAAAATGCAAGGATTTGCGGAATCTTCACTAGTAATTGTGATTGTCACGTAAGCAATCCGTGATGTACTGGATACATCAAATACCATTGGACAGAAATAGGATGTTTGAACGTGCATGTGCCAGTGATGTAAACAATTTGGCTTACGTCACTGAAGCATAAGTCTCAAGATGGCAGCGCCCTGAATCAAACATGGGGTGTTTCTTGTACAATTATACTATAATTAATTGTTTATTAACGATCTGTGTGCACAATTACTATATACAACCAATATATTAGATGTAAGTAAATGCTGTGAATTTCTCAGTAACTGGAGTAGCCATTTAAGACATGTAATGTGCTGTCAAATAACTGAAGTTTCACACTTTATTGGTCGAGTCGAGCTGTGAGGATGAACTTATTGTTCTTGGAAATGTTTTAAGTTGTAAATTTTTCGCTCGCTTATCTATTTATGAACTTAATGATTTTGCGCGTTTTGTTATGTACATTTTTGCTCATGGATCTATTTTTTGTAACATCTACTTACGTTTGTCTCGCTGTCCCTCACTATAAAGTCCCCATCGTCTGCATACTTGCTCAACAGCTCCTCGCAGTTGGCCCGCGTGATGTTGCCAAAATACCAGTCTCTACTAAGGAAAGGCGTTGTTATAAGATCGACACGACTCGCCACGCTCCCCGAATGAGTCCGCCCACTGCTACTGGTGGCGCCCCCACTCAGACTGCTGTCAGACTGCGACGCCGATGGAGGATAGTTCTTCGCCTCGACATAATTCCGCGGAATCACACCGACATCGCCGCGCTTATTCCGTGCCTTCCACCACTCGGGGTCGCCACTGGGCTTCTCGACGATCTCTAGCGTCTCGTTCTTTTCGAAGCTCAACTCTTCACTATTTCGCCCGATATACGCGTACACAGCGACGACTGTATCGGCCGTTGTTCGTCCGCCATTTGCGTCGCCACGCTGCATGCGATAACCGCCATCTGGTGGCTGAACGTATAACCCGGCTGAATCGTTATCAACTGGCTCGTCCTGCTCAAGATAGTTCGACGGATACCACCCGGTCTCGGTGCCTTTGCGCACTTTCCACCAACCGTCTTCCGACTTGGCTAAGATGTTCACCAAATCTCCCTTCCCCAGCGTGATCTCGTCCGACTGTTTCGCCTCATACGCAAACCTCACCCTCGTCTGCCCAAGTGCCGGGCCGTCACACAGCTGCAAATCGCTCCCGTGACTCCCATTTTCGCTGTGATTATCATTCCCGCTGCCACGGACCGCCAGCGCAGGGGAGGGCGGGGTTTGGATCGCCGACTTCACATCGGCGCCCTTCTTGCGCCCGAGGGTGTTACGTAGGCTCGTGAGGAGCGAGGGTTTCGCACGCCGTACATAGTTCGACGGCACGAAGCCCGACTCATTGTTAAAGTTCTGCACCTTCCACCACTGCCGGCTGTCGTCCAGCAGCATGAGCTTCTCGCTCTTGTGGATGTCCAGCTCCTCCGCACCCTCCGCCTTGTAGTCGTGTTTCGCCACCACGTACACCTCCGCCATTGTCCTCATGCCCCGCAACCTGCAACAACGCACAACACTTGTAACAACAACGTCATTCACTCATAACAACAACACACGCACACCTCTGCCATTGTCCTCATGCCCCGCAACCTGCAACAACGCACAACACTTGTAACAACAACGTCACTCACTCATAACAACAACACACGTACACCTCCGCCATTGTCCTCATGCCCTGCAACCTGCAACAACGCACAACACTTGTAACAACAACGTCATTCACTCATAACAACAACACACATACACCTCCGCCATTGTTCTCATGCCCCGCAACCTGCAACAACGCACAACACTTGTAACAACAATGTCACTCACTCATAACAACAACACACATACACCTCCGCCATTGTCCTCATGCCCCACAACCTGCAACAACGCACAACACTTGTAACAACAACGTCATTCACTCATAACAACAACACACGCACACCTCTGCCATTGTTCTCATGCCCCGCAACCTGCAACAACGCACAACACTTGTAACAACAACGTCACTCACTCATAACAACAACACACGTACACCTCCGCCATTGTTCTCATGCCCCGCAACCTGCAACAACCCACAACACTTGTAACAACAACGTCATTCACTCATAACAACAACACACGTACACCTCCGCCATTGTTCTCATGCCCCGCAACCTGCAACAACCCACAACACTTGTAACAACAACGTCACTCACTCATAACAACAACACCCGTACACCTCCGCCATTGTTCTCCTGCCCCGCAACCTGCAACAACCCACAACACCTGTAACAACAACGTCACTCACTCATAACAACAACACATGTACACCTCCGTCATTGTCCTCATGCCCCACAACCTGCAACAACCCACAACACTTGTAACAACAACGTCACTCACTCATAACAACAACACATGTACACCTCCGCCATTGTTCTCATGCCCCGCAACCTGCAACAACGCATAACACTTGTAACAACAACAGCAACCACAACAACGTCACTCATAACAACAACACACATAATCAACGCATTTGAATAGCGAAGCAGAGTCTATCAAAAGGAGCACGTAAAACAATGTCTTCTGTACAAATGATCCTACAATAACTTGATACATGCAAGGGATCGTATAATAACTGATATATACAATGGATCCTACAATAACTGACATATACAATGGATCCTACAATAACTAACACTCGCAAGGGATCCTACAAATGATACATGCAAGGGACCCTATAATAATTGACACATGCAAAGGGATCCTATAACTAACACATGAATGGATCCTACAATAACTGACATGTGCAAGGTATCCTACAATAACTGACCATCTGACATGCACACGTGCTGCCAGCCGATGTAGTCACTTCACCTGTGCACTCCAGGAGTATCACAAAACACACCTGGCTAAAAAATAATGTCATCACACACACGACTGCGTAAAAACAATTCTACTGGCAGCAAAAAACTGCCGGAAACATTTCAAAACCACAGGTATCTGACACACCTTGAACCCAGCGCTGGGTAAATCAGCAACATGTCCTTGTTTAACCCCACGAGACCAGAACCAAGCCCTGAGGCCTATAAACACTTCGGCACACATACATACACAGCATTGACACCTGGAAGTGTTACACTCAGAAACAGCTAGGAATACCAACTAGTTACCCACCATGTTGGTAGCTACAGTCACGCTTACCTGTGATAGCTAAACGCGGAGTACCTGCTGACTATGACTCCCATGCCTAAGGAGCATGCCACAGAGGAAGGGAGGGTTTCCCAGTGATACATAGCAAGGGACTGAGTCAGACAGAGAGAGACAAGGAGCCAGCCTGACCCTGTCTATCACACCTCAGTCTTAGTCTCAAGATTTATGCCTCCTCACAACAGTCAGCCCCCTGCAGCAGTGAGGCAGGGACCTCGAAGGGGCCATCTCAAAGCACAGGGGTTTCATAACAACGCTGTGTGCTATGCTACTACACTACGTACATAGATCTAACCCTGTGACTATGAACTACAGCAGTATGTGTGTCCCATACAGATAACGTTTTACCAGTGACACTTTGTTTGGAGGACATGTGGATGTTAACTCATATACACCAGTTGAGATTAGTCTCGCTTAACAGACAGTCGGTCGGCTATGCAACTACGTCGAGAAGACAGTCTGGTGACTTTGCCAGCTTTTGAGTATTACCGTGTGGGGCTAAACAATGCTGCCATCACTGGTTAATCCTGCAGTAATTCCTATTTTACAAACAACTGCAAATTTTTATTTTTATTTAGTTTTGTGTTAATATAAGTTCAATGTTGATTACTTTTCATAGGATATCATTATCTTGTAAAAGTATATCGTTATTTTATTTTTATTTCATAGTTGGCCTGAGACCCTTATCTTGGGTGAGGCGAGGCTGCCCTGGCTGTTACAAAGGCAGCCCATTAATTCCCCAGGCAGAATTGAGGGGCTGAAACATGCTGTCATCACATGGAGCCTGGGTAACCAAGGCTACATTCAGATGTGTTTGTGACCTGAAATAAACTACAAACATGTGTGACACCCATTTTCAAGGCAAAACTGACAATATCTATGATTTTTTAAGATACTTTTTGCTCCTTTTTGTTTACCAGTCCACACCCATCAATGACGCAGTAATATTTATACCTGTTGTCAACAACAGGTTTTACCTGTCTTGTGTTCTCATGGTACTGTCAAACAATAGGCTTACTTACCCTAGGTTATTTATGAAAACATCTAACCCTATCCCACCAACACTGTAAGATGTGCTTCACTAAACTGCAATCCCCAGTGGTGGCAGTCTCAGTTATACAAATCTCTACTTAAGAACAAACCCCAAATAGTCAGATTCATTACAAAAGTGGAAATGAATATGCAAAGTATTCAGCAAAATCAAAGAAGTTGTTCTTCTATACCAGAGATCAAACAAACATCCCTGTTTTGACATGGCCCCTAATGCCATGGCCCTTTGCCAGTGCTGCATTCTAGTGTCAGTGCATTATCCCAGGTCACCTGATCTGGGGCCAAACTATAAATACACATATCCTGGGAGTGGGAGGGACTCTGCTTTTCCCTCTATGAGCCAATACACATCTATGTGAGTGATGACTTGAAATGTTAGTCACAATTCACAGCAAGAAGTGTTCTAAAATTAATCGTCATGGTTTTAATCAACCAATGCGCTATGTTGCTATATAATCACTGTCCATGTAGGTGGCACATCTTCAAACTGTTGTTACATATATTCACAGATGGCACATCTGCAAACCTATAATATGTTATTACAGAAAGCAGGGGTAAATACCCTCATACTGGAGTGCGTAATCAATCCCTGCCTCAGATGAAAGGTGCATTACAAGATACCTCCTTACACCTTTCATCCCCTCACCCAATACCATCCAACAAATCCCCAACTGGTGACAGAAAGAAGGGGTGCATTATACATTCACCCCAAAGGTCCTTAACTGTAAATAACAATCCAAAACACAAATCCAGACAGTCTACAGTGTCCCTGTAGGTATGAATGTCAAAACACCCACACAAACACCCACCCATACAAACACTCACCCATACAAACACTCACCCATACAAACACTCACCCATACAATCCAGTCTAAACATCCACAAACTCAATAATAATTTGTTTTTTACTCCTCTAATTTTCAACTGTCAATTTAATTGTTTATTCATCCCAAACAAACTCTGGCCCTCCAAAAGACAAGGTCAGGTTCCTAAATAAACAATGGCATGTCTGTACATCAGCAGCATGTCACACTGTCACTTTGGCAGGACACTGTCTCAAACAGATATGTCTGTCACATTGTCACTGACAATGACACTGTCTAAAACCTACACACCTATGTCTAGGTCTGAATTAGTCACTGCTACTAGTATAGATATTCAGCCTCCACCCCCACGCTTGTTGCTAACCCCACAGCATGAATCATACCCTCCCAGCCACATTAGGGGTGCAACACTAACAGACAGCTGCCAGGGGAGATCAGGGGCATTTGTTACATTTTGAAGCGACACAGTGGGCATCCTTTAGTAGCAAAATTATTACCAGGGGAGGGGGGTATATCAACATCAGGGGCAGATAAAAACAAGCCTGCAACAAAACCCTAATCAAGTTTGACAGGGGATGAGATTTTCTGAGGGTATCCCCAGGTACAGATGGGAAGGAAACCAAAACGGTATCAGCCAATAGTTGAAGCCTCACAACAGAATTGACTGAAACATATATGATTACATACATTTTTAAATACACCAAACCCCATCATTGAAACCAGGTTCAATATGTTTAAACAAATGTAAAAATGCCCAGTGTGTGCTCAAATTTGTGAATGTTGATTGGAAAACAACTGCTACCCTCTGAACCAGTTCTATGCAGTGCACCACAACTTCACTTGTTTTGAGACAAACCCGAAAAACATAATGGCTATTCACTTTCACCTAAACACCCCAACCACCCCAGTGGCACCCACACACATATATGGAAAGAGGGTATGAACCACACAAAAATTTCATCAGACCAGAGTTGCAAACCCCACCCCAGTGCCGACAAAAAACAGCTGTAAAACAATCACCCACCTGCATTCCACACATTGTCACCCACCTGTGTCACCCTGTCACTCTCACTAATCACAGGTGTGTCCAGGTAACCTGCCTGCACCTAGTGCCCCAGTCACTTTACATTATCTCCAGCCATTACGTAGATATCTGATGGGAGTACAAAGGCCAGTGTTGTTATCAAACTACACATTACAAACTCTAACATCTTCATTCACAGTGGTTGAAAAGCAGTTTTTTTTAAATCACAACTTTTAAAATATAACTTCAATTTTACTATCAATTGACCATTCATGAGTATGAATGTTGTGCATTTCTAGACGTGACATTGGAGTGAAACTACTGAAATAAACAATGCACTGTTTGAAAATTAAATTGATTTAAACAAATTTTAGTCACAAAAACATAGCAGTCAAGATGCTTAAATATATTTAAAAGTTTATGATAGAACAGGATTGTATACCTAAATAGGATTGGCGCATGTATTTTCAACTAGAATGTCCCTTTACGTGACAAGAAAGGTACATTTTTATAGCGCATTATCCAGGACATTGGGTTGGACTGTTCACAGCATTTCACACTTCACTCCAATCCATGGCATATGTCTGCTCAAACATCATCTCAACTTCTCTAGAGAGTATTAAGCAACACTGCAAGTACTAAACAAAGACTACACAATTCCAATATCCACCACTGTCTACAAGCACAAACACAACATCATTCTTATTGCCAACTGAATGAACAAACAAACTTCAGGAACATTGGATTTGAACCAGGAATGTCTTGATTAAGACGGACTGGTCATTGTAACCACTATTGCACAACTTCACAAAAAATGTTGTTCTACTTAAAATGTTGGTGATAAAGACATGTCCCACCCCCCAACTCACAGGGCTGATGATCTGATCTTTTAATGGTAGTGACCAGGCAATAAGCGATCTGGGCATATTCAGTCATCTGCAGATATCTTGTGAATTCTTCATTCACCAGGGAATGACTCCTAATGGCTGGGGTCAGAAAATCAATGCTTGGGTCACAATTCTCTAGAGTTCGCTGGTGTTTTCAGAACACCACTTCACGATATCACACAAATGCTGAAAGAGCGTTATACTGTTTAGTTTACTCCACAGCTGTCTGATCAATCGAACATCGCATTCGACTTCTCTGCGAAGCATTCAGCCACAACACAATTCTTACTGTGTGAAGACCAGTCATACACATGTATCCACCAATGTAGAACTCATTCAGTTCAGTGAGGCAAGTGAATTACAGTGACATAGTGACTGAACTTTCCCAAGATTTGAAACACCAGCACAAGATTAAATCCTCCAGTGGTTGTACTGTACTGTACTGTACTGTACTGTACTGTACTGTACTGTACTGTACTGTACTGTACTGTACTGTACTGTACTGTACTGTACTGTATGTAATGTACTACACTACACTGTAGTACATTGTAGGACTGTGTAGTACAGTGTAGAACAGTGTAGCACAGAGTAGTACTGTTTAGTACAGTGTAATACAGTGTAGTACAGTGTAATACCATGTAGTACAGTGACTGTACTACACAGTATTACACTGTACTACATAGTACTACACTGTACTATGTGGTACTATATGGTACTACACAGTACTTGTAGTACTGTACCTCTTCTGTAATGGACCACAATTAGTCAACAAACATTCAAAACCAGACTTGCCTGGACAACTTAAAACTTGGCAACTGGTTCTAATCCTGTGTTGTCTCGTCAAACCTTGGGCAAGTTCATTCACTCTACATTGCTCCAGTTTACTCAGCCCTACATGAGTACATGGCTACAGACAGTGGTGGATATTTGGGTGCGAGTAGCCTTCATGTGTTAACTGCAGCGTGGCTGGAAGCTTCCCAGAGTAGTTGTGACAACATCAGTTGAACAGGTCTGCCAGGAAGTATAGTTTAAGGCGCATTGAGTATGACTGGATACTTCGCTGAATAAAACCCACCTTTCAAAACACACTCACACACATTGAACGTAAATTGTGCATGTGAAATGGCTGTGTAATCCCTTCCACCAGACGCTACTTATTTACATTTGGACTAAAGAACTATTCACACAGACAATCCCTCCCCCAAGTACCCAGCCAGACCACAGTCAAATATATACACGTACTCACTCTGTCAAAAACCACCTGCATGGCAAATTCACCTGCTCAAGACAGACAACCCTGAGAACCACCATGTGCAGTCAGGCATGACTAGAGTCAAGCCAGCCAGCTGGGTCATGCATGAGCGAGCAAACACAGTAAAGACACAGAGGATCCCAGCTACAGTGTTACAATCTGTCTACAAGGGACTGAGTTGTTATCAAGTGCCTGTTTATCTCTACTAGTCTCTGTGGGATATATTCCTCAGGCACACACAAGACAGACCACTCAATGAGCCTCCAGTCATGTACACTTCAAAGGCTCCTGCACTTGCTAACTTGCTGCACCCTGCATGGAGAGATTTATCTATGGTCTTTTGGTCACACTGGGCTCAAAAGTACAACTTTTCATAGGTGCCAGATGGATTGTACATAACCACCTATGACATCACCACCATAAACTTTGTACCCTTTACGTTCAGCTTGCTGTCACATGTAGAGCTAGTCATTCCATGGGACAAATGACAAACATACATGGTATCCCAGACACGTTCACAAACTGGATGTGTGCACCGTTTGTTGAAACACCACAGGTTGGGTACCTGGCTACAGATAGTGGTGGATATTTGTTGACCAGATCCAGTACTGTGTTTACGTTGTACTCCCGCGGAAGAAAACAAGAAGAATCTGCAGTGTTGGTTTACAGAACATGGAGCAATGTGGCTACCCATAGTACAGCTGTAGCACCCACCCTTAGCCACATATATATCCGTAGCAGCACCCAAATTACTACCGAAATAAACTATCACATCTACCGGTGTCTCTGCAATGTCCACCAGGTGGGGACACTGTTCCATTTACCAAGATTCCCTGGTTGTTTATTCAAAAAAGTGGCTGGCTACTCAGTCGACTCGTTATTCCACAAGCCCAGTACAATCAAATGCTGAAATTGAAATAAAGCATTAAATGTGATTTTCAGTGATTTCTATCTTTACCGTCTCAACAATCCATGAAAATAATCACCAGAAGGACAGAAACATGATAAATCATTATAATGTTATGTTTACCTGAGATCGTAACTTTATCGAATTCATGGAATGACTTCACACAAGTCACTGCCAGTAGTAATAGGAGCAGATTGGACTGATGCCTGGGGTGGTTCATATCTCTTGTACTTATTCACCCCAATATCATAAACAATGCAATCCATTGTGTGATCAACTTGCTACTTACTGCACTGCCCAGTGCCCTGGTGTACACAACCACAAATATACGTTCACTTTCACAAACCGTTTCAACTCAACAATGGAACTAACAGAAACATTTGCGTTGCTTGTCCAACGAAACAAACAACATGCCGCGGGTCAACCGTACTAACAAAGATTACACGAATCAATTTACACAGTGATAATCTGATAATCAAAACTTTATTTAGAGACCCTTCCGCCCTTGACTTGGACAGGTACAGTGTAGTTTGTTTTGGACAGGTACAAATCAGATTGGACAGGCACATATCTGCACAGACATTTTGGGTGAGTAAAATATTTATCCTGCATAGAGACCTAGGGACCATTTCACTGACATTGTGATCAGTGTGAAAACCTGATTTTGCTCTTTAAAATCAATTTGATCCTTAATAATGATCATGAATGCCTAACAACTGTCAACACTGTGACGTGCCAGCGGGACATTGTCACTGGTGTGTCACGGAAATAGTGTCCCCGGTAACACGGCAATGGATATCTGCGCTTAGAAAACAATCTTTTAATTTACAAGACATTTTGTTTAAAGATGAGTTTTCCTTAAAAGCTCTTTATCATAGTGAAACAGTCCACTGCAAGGCTGTCTAATGAGCCAAGGTTGATGATCATTAGCAGGACATTCACAGAGTCAGACTCACCTACCTGGTAGTCTGACTTTGTGGGGTGGAGGGTAGGATCCAACTAATGTCAAAGCTGCTTCCTGGTTGGGTGACAGTCCCGGGAGACCCACAGCCTCAGTGATAAGTGCCAATTTATAACGGTTGTTTACAAAAATGTTTCAGATTTATTAATCCAATAAAACTGATTCATTAATTCTTTACATTACATACAAATTACACATAATAAATGAAGATAGATGACTAAATCTGGCAGATGGTGGTGCATATAAGAACAGTTCAATTCTGAGCTATCAATAACCCTACAGTGCACAAGAAAAAACTACCTTTTGGTATCCAAAAACATAGTGTCTAAATGCATGTTGTTGCTATGGTAACTGACAGAATTAAACAATAGTTACGGATCAAATGAACAAAATATATTTAATTCCAAGCATCGTATATCCCGGGATGAAATATGGAACAGCACAATTATGAGGCTACGGTGAGATTTATTAAATAGCAGTGTACAGGCAACCAGGACATTTATCCGAGACTGACCCAGTGCCTGCACACAAACACCTTGTAACAAGGCCGAAAGTAAAGAACCTATTGAAAAGATACACCACAAGGAAAGCCTGTTCATGCCCACCGATGCGAGACGAAATCGTTGAAGCACGAAGCTCCCACCAGTTGTTGATGACTACACTAACGAAGATTGATCTGCGTGTATTCTTCGCAGACACGCCACGGACACGTCATTTCTTGAGAGCTCACACCTGGCGGAGACGACCCCCAGACCGCCGTCACACGGTGACAGCATCACCAACACAATGACAGCCACCCACACACCATGTCAAGACCAGATCCTGTCTCTGTGAATGTGATACCATCGTCAGAGCCAAGCAGACCGGTGACAGGCAAGGCAAACAAGAGTCCCAGTGTCCTGTTAACAAAGACAGGCATCACAATAGATTTGTCATTCTGTCTAGTTCCATGGCGGCCGGCCCGGCCCGGCCCATCAGAGCCCGCATGAGCCAGCGGATGTGTGTGGCAAGCCGAAAATTAATACCCAAGTCGTAGCAGTGAAGAGACTGATGAATGAATGCTTTCTATAGACACTGTATATGGAAGTGTCTCAGTCACAGTAAAGTCAACAGACATTCTCTCACACCCTCACACACGATGAGTAACATCTCACACACATGCACACACGCACGCACGCACGCGCACACACTTGTTTTGTGTGTCAAGTGGGGACATAACCTACCATGTTTTAACGATACTACACATGACTGTGACATGGTAAGTTATATTTATAATTGTAAACATAAATATGTTCTGATAAATTATATACGCCTTTTTAAAATTTTGTTTTTGTATGCCCCGATTAATAAAATAACAAAACGCGCTTGTGGTTACACAAAAACCGCGAAAAATCATGATCGGGACATTTGGTTCTAATTTCACCAGATAGTGTAAATTGAATTAATTGTTAATTAAATGCAGTATTTACGAATGGGGACATCCCCAGTTGTCGAGTGTCCTCGATTGCTGGGTTAAAAACATACAAATGTCCCCAGTCATCGGCAATTACAAACCCACACACTCCCACACGCACATACACTCCCACGGCTCTTAAGTCACATTTGTGAGTAACATTGCACCAGGCAGTGTAAATATGTGGGAGGAATCACCGGTGGAGGATTACATCATACATGTAGTCAGTTACAACTGTGTACTCATTACATGTTAGTATGTAATCAATTACAATTATGTACTTTTTTATTTAAGTAATGTAATCAGTTACAATTATGTACTTTTTAATTTAAGTACTGTAATCAGTTACAATTATGTACTCTCAGTTATGATTATGTACTCTTAAAATTAAGTACTGTAATCAGTTACAAACTTACAATCGTGTGCTGTTAAATGTAACTCTTTATAAGCACTGTATTAATTCAAAGACCAACAGTCACAAAATTTAAGGTAAAATGTTTTAAATAAACACTTTAGGAGATATTTTTATTCATCTACTTTATTTACCTGACTATATTTGTACAGTTTACTGATCCACAAAATGGGTGACCTGTGTGAATGCTACAGAAATGCATTATTATCACATCGTTTTGACCAAGATGCATTTACATGTATGACACCAGAGACGTTATGCTAGTGACATTGGTGGATGTCACACACAACTTGGACACTGTCTACATGAAACTGAAATTACAGGTGTTATTCAATTTCTATAAATCAACCAAACTATTTACCATCCTGTAGAACTCTCCCTCAACTAGACTCTTATCACAGATGAGATGAGAAACGTCAGAATGAGATGAGGTAGGGGCAGAACTAGGACAGATGCTGGACTAGATTAGATAAGATAAGGAGCACACAAGACAGGAGACTGACCTACCAGATATTTCAATCCAGGGCTGGGGGAAGCTTGGGAGGTGTACATGGTTGGGATGCCTGGGAGGCTGTCCAGAGGAATGTGCCATGATAAGAAGCCAGGGTGAACCCAGGTGAGACTCTAGCTTGTCAGGGAGTGTTTCGCTAAGATAAGAGCTCTTACAGAAATCTCATCCTTAAACAAAATCTGTTGTTAAATTAAATGACTTTGTTATCCACTGCCATATTACAGAGGACACTATTTCCATGACACACCAGTGACAATGTGCCCATGGAACATTGACAAGTTTCATGTATTCAAGAGCAGGGCTTTATAAGAGACTACATAATTGCTAGTCACACGTTTTGGTGGACATATGAACATTAACTGTTAACCCAGTTTACAAACTTTAAATATGTCTAATGACCTGAAATGGACTACAAACACACGACACCGTTTAAATTCACTTTTAAGGCACAACTGACAATATCTATGGTTTGGGAAGACCTTTTTTGCTCCTTCTTTTTTACACATCCACCCATATTTCTACCCATCCACAAAGGGTTTTACCTATCCAAATGATGGGTGGATTAGTCTGCATAAAGCTGTGATCAAAAGCTCTTATTAGTGTTAGTGAAATGTCCCCGTGTCCCTGGAACCCCACTCACCGTCCCTCTGTGTTGGCAAGCCCACAACTTGTACTGCCACATTCGTCCACACCACCCAGTCTGACTGGCTGTCTACTACATGGTTGCAACCTGCTACTCAACATTTCAGGGAATCCACTAAACAGTAATAAATCTCCAGCCTCAAGAAATAACCCCATTTTCAAACACTGAATTCTTTAGACGTCACTTGAGATGACCCCCTGAACAAACCATACTTTTGTATGATGTGGCTGCTGACCACGTTAGTTACGTTGTACAAGCAGCGGATCCTATTGTCCAGTGCAGTTGCTGGCCGTGTTCTACGAGCATTGACTGCAAGTCTACACAAAGTCCTAGCAAAGACTGACTTGATTGATTCTCACCAAATATGAGTCACATGACCACTTCCCGTGAGAAAAACAAATATTCCAGTAGGCGACTACAGTCATTTCCGTAAGTAGTAACTTCCTTCTTGGTAATCACCATTCAAAATACCCTAAACAGATAACGCAACAGTGCATCAGGATGTAACCGTTACTTACAAGAACATGTTCTTGTGTAGAACGGTATCAGGTCATTAGACCAGCTCAAAGAACATTCACACTTTAGTCTCACAGCTGACTTCAGTGAAAATATTCAGCCATACAGACATTCACGCACATGAGAAATATTTGTTCACAACTTCACATACACCCAGTACACTAGCCATTGCTTCCAGGTTCAAATTGATATACCCGAGTGAACTAGAGCAACTTGGTTTGAACAAAATATGTGGGAAGCTTTGATTTTGCAGCCACATGATTCAAACCTCAACTTCTTTAGAATTTGGCCACTTCAGAATCAGAAGTGGTCATATCTACATCCCACCAGTCCATCCTGATGTACATAGTGATACTATGTATTACTAATGTATACATTGTATCACTCATTATCAGTTGAGTTAAATTATGTATTGAAATGTGTGTTTCAACCTGGAACAGCTTCCATGTGCTAGTGAATTCCTGAACTTTCTAAACAGCTGAAGTCTAGAACACAGTCACATGGAACAAAGTTGTACACACACATTCCAGACATGAGTCTACTTAGCCTTCATCATAATGTAATAATGTAACTTCTTTTTGCAGCCAAAATCCTAAAATAACCCCAGAGCCAGAATAGCATCAAGACAAAAGGCTTGGTTAATCTCAAAATCGATAAGCAGCATTCAATCAGTCATCAGAAGGTTAGATACACAAAAAGTAAGGGAGCTAAGGTGGATATGCAACTACCTCCCCCATACAGAATGATATATCAAATATCATATCAAAGTGACTCTTTAAACTACATATCCCGATCTCCATATATGGGAACTAAATACTACACACACGAATCGTGCATTCTTGGGTAGGTGGTTGGCACAATGTCAGGACAGAACAACGGAAATACAGGTAGCACAAATTCGCAGGAGAGCCATGTAAGTGCAAGGGAACTTTCCCACAAGTGCCTACAGTCATCAAATGAACCAACAGTCCCCAAGGAGTGTGGCTGGTATTCTGAACTGTCACAGCACTGGGGCCAAAAACTAATGTTGATCGCATACAGACATTTTTTTGTAAAAATGCTCTCGATCATATATATGCTATAAATATTGGGGGGGAATCACTTAAACATTATAACATTTTGGGAAGATACATCACATGTTTAGAAATGGTTACACTGATACCAAAACAGATCTGGTTGTAAAGTTGTAAATTATGTAGAAATTTGCTATTATTGAAGACACTGAAACGAGCAGATTCAGGCATGTAAAATGCAAAATATAATTTGCTGCATTAGCTTGAAAACAAACTGAGAAGCATCAAACAGAAAGCACAGGAGGGTAAATTAGACACAATTTACAATTCACAAAACCACCACGTAATGCAGAAACAAATACATGAGATTACCACGTATGTAAACATATCTTGACCCCTGAACCCTGGCACAGAGCAGGGGTGGCACAAGTCCTGAGAAAACCACCCAGTGTCCAGGCAGACATGTATTAGTCACTGTATTGACACACATACAGGGCAGAGTTGAATGTTATCTGGACTCACATCTACTACAGCCAGTGAGATAGAGGCAGGACCAGTGAATGGAGACTGTGGGTCAACATGGTGCACATGGCATTGTGTCACCAGCCAACAGTCACCCTGATCTGTCTCACCCCCCCCCCCCCAGTAGTGTTATCCACTGGCATTTAGGAAGGATAATGTTTTTGCCAGTCCACAAAATTCCCGTTAAATACACATGCGTGTGTGGGTGTATGTATGTGATGAACCCACATGCATAACTTTAGGCAGAGACCCGACCACCCAGTCATTTGGATGGGTAAAACCTGTTTTGGATGTGCAGAAATATGGCTGGATGGGTAGTCTTCAAAAAATCATAGATATTGTCAGTTATGCCTTAGAAATGAGTGTAAATAGTATCACGTTTGTTTGTAGTCCATTTCAGGTCAAAAAAATACATTATCAAATTCACATGTAAACCGACATTAAATAAAGCTTCTTGTATCTTGTATTTTAAGTTTGTAAGCTGGCTTAATAGTTTACATCCATGTGTCCACAATAAAATGTGTGACTGGCAAAAATGTTATCAGGGACTGCTGAGTCACATCCATAATACAAGTAAATGTTTTACCCATCCATTGTCATTTTGTCCATCCAAAATGTAATTTTCCCATCCAAGTGACAGGTGGGCAGGTCTCTAGAAATACCTATGACTGGACAGTTGACATTCTGGCAGTGGCATGATTCTTGTTCTGGTATGATTCTTAACCAACCAGCTCAATGCTGCAAGAGTCAGCAACACAGCCATTTGAAGACTAACTAGCCAGCTTTAGAACTGTAAATAAATCAATGTGGTTAATGAACACACAAACTTCTGTTAGTAATGTTCACTAACACTTGTTAAAGTACTGATAATATGTAACAAAATTAATGACATTACAGAAAGTCACCAGCCTGGGATTCAACTGGCAGTGTGTTGTGTTGTGTTGTTACACTAAAACACTGTGACTACCAGTGCCTAGCAAAAGGCCTTGGTGTAACTGATATGATACCATGTGTGCCAGGCTGACCCAGCCACCAGCTATGACTGGTGTACACAACCACATGTCTATGCTGACTGATACTGTTCATCATCCACAACATAAAAACACTTACCAACAATAAAACATTAATTCAATTACGTAGGTCTGTTCAGTTGCAGGCAGAATCTTCTGTCTGACCTTGCTTATGAAATCACTTTCACTGGCTTATCTGCATTCCACTTCTGACAGGATGGTTATATCTTCATGTTAATGTCACTGAGTCATGCATAAGCAATTATGTGATTCACCAGGTACAGGATTATTACCCAGGTGTGTAGGTCAGGCTCTGGGAGAAATTGTTAGATTAGCAGGATATTCATTCACTGTGAACATACTAGCAGCTTTGAAGAAAGAGACGTCCTTACACGCTACATGCTGTACATAGAAGTTCACTAATTCACTAGGCAGCAATCATGTACAACTAAAATTCTGACACTCATAGTGAAAACCTGTTTTTGTCAAATATAAATTGTATTGTTTGGTAAACATAATTCAATGGATGAAAGTGTCTGTTTGTTGGAAGTTGGAACCTGAGCTGCTTACAATGAATCATACATATCATTGCATATCATTCAAATGCATTTTCAATCTTACTTTTAGACAAAATTAATGCTTATTTTTGTCTAAGTCCATATCTAAAAACAGGTTACGCCAGTGCATAATTGTATACAATACATACGGAATAGCAAGAATCCAGACCACCAAAAGGGGCTATTTGTATTATTAAAATGCAATAAACATACAGTAGTGTTCATAATCTATCACAAAAGTTAAATGACAAAAATAATAGACAGTTTGGTTATGAAACATGCTTAACAATTCTTGTAACACCACATGCTTACTTGCGCTTAAACTTTTACCAATAATACGGTGGTAACAGCTAAATCCCTAGAATCATTTACAAACCGACTAGACAAATTCGCATATACCCAGGATATTGTGCATGACTTTGAAGCACCATTGAGGATAACTAACAACAGAACCGGAATACGCGGTCTTATATTAATAGATTGTGAAAACAAAGAAATGGTCACAGAGTCAGAGGAACTCAGGATCCTATGGTGAGAACCATCCTAAGGTATGCTAAGCCTAGGTAATACTGGGCAACAAACTTGCGGTCAAAAATATATTTTACAGCATGATTATTTGTCATCTTTTGGCTTAAATGGCTCAAATTAAGGTCCCAAATTAATTTACCTTCTATTGACTTATTACCCCTACAATTAACCCAAACCTTATCCCTACTGTATTTGGTATAGAAGTCCTATTTTTACTGAGGACAAATTTGTAGGTGACATGCCATGAAATACATGCATAAAGTGAGCTTACCGTGTGCTAATCTTAGTTTTAAATAGTAAAAGTATTAGCTCCGACACATAATTGTATCGCATATATGTTAACTGTGAAATAGGCCAGTGGCCAATGTAGAATGAATGGGAGTATCCCAACTTTAAAAGATTCTGTGAGTGAGATCATCGAGACACCCACTTCACTTGACAGTTGTGGCGTGATTGCCAATCTGTGATTCCTTTTCCTGTGATGGACTTAATGAAAAATTTACAAATCGGCACTTACCCTCATGAAGAATACAGCATTTGATGTGCATTTGTTATATCCGCGTCACAAATGACATGTACCGATGACTAATGTCTCCAAATGAGGTTCACCGCGACACCTTCCTCTTTCTAATACGGCTCCTTTCAACTTTCACCAGGTCGCAGTGGTTCGTTTCCAAACAACGAGGAATAAGTCTGCGGCTCACAATAGCTTAACAAACTTTCGACATAAATACAACGTAACGTATAACTAAGAAGTAAACTTATACTTTGATCCCGTTTAAATTTCATGCGGCTCCAAACCGGGATACTTCCACAGCCGCCATCTTGACCTTTCGCAGTCGGAACTATTTGCTGGACTGAATGACTTGGGATGAAATTGTGATAAAATTGAATGAAAACTATATTTTCAAAATTGTTATGTCATGTTAAATCAAATATATGCATGGTTGTTTTCTGGAGATTTAACTGTAACTAGAGACGTGACAAAACATTGAAGAACTATTTATGACGTAACATCTTTCCGGCCATTCCCTTCCACAGGAAGTCAACAGGCAGCGCCACAAGCGGCGTAGGTTGTGCTAAAACCCCGAGGTTTGTGTACAATGTTGGCTTGCTGTCAAGTGCTGTGTTTCAAGTTAGCGTAATCTCATATACAAACACATCTACGTGTACGTCATGACCATACAAAACTGCGAAAGTCCGCGTCAAACCATGTTGTAACGTAAGCCAAGATCGGTGAACACTGTCACTGATTGATTGAATTCTGCAGCCTAGACCCGACGCGGTGGCTGGTCGGTGGCAGTGTCACTGTCAGTGTCACGTGTTGTGACAGTGACTCACAGTGACACTGTCGATGTCACAACAAGTCTGTCGTTTGACTCGTGCTGGCAACACTAACCGTGCAATTCTGACATACGACGAGTTTTATCAGCGTGTGTCGGATGGTTCACTCAACCGATTTATAACACCGCATCTCTGTCACTCTGACTATCATATCACTGTCTGTATCTACTATCTACTATAGATCATGATACTAGCCGATATATATATCCACTTATAGTGTTACATACAGATTAATGAGATAGTTAGGCCATTGGTGCCCATATATGTACATCCAAGGCTTTGAAGGCTAATCCAGTACTTGTCAAGTCTGGGATTGTCCACTACCCTCGCTAAGTAATGTCTTTGTCCTTCCTGCAGTTTTGTTTGTTGCGTGTGAAGGTTTCTGTGTGTCCTCATGTCAGAGTTGTTTTAAATATTGTCATTCAAACGAGGAGAGCGCCTGGAAGAAACGGCAATTAAGTTTCAACCTTTTCCATTTCCTTGACTGTAATTTGAAGGTTTCGATAAGATCTAACATGCCTGTGTCAGATAGAATATATATATATATATATATATATATATATATATATATATATGTCATTTCCATAAAATTATACATATATATATATACATATAATATATATATATATATACACACACATATATATATATAATTATATATATATACATATAATTATATATATAATTAATTATATATGTATATATATATATATATATATATATATATATATATATATTAATTTATATTAAATGTTGACCCCCTGGTCATTTTATCTGTTGGGTCAATATATATATATATATATATATATTGACCCTACAGATAAATGACCAGGGTCAACATTTTATAATAGCAAATTGAATATACATATATAATTAATTAATTATATATATAATTATATGTATATATATAATTATATATATATATGTGTGTGATATATATATATATATATATGTATATATATATGTATAATTTTATGGAAAAATGACCCACCCCTTAATTGTTTCTTTGTGGATCTTTATTGTTTGTATGTATTTGAGTAGTAATCACATTGAGAGTAATGTTTTGTTAATATTTATGCATTGCACTTTGATAGATAGATGATCTATGTTATTGATAAGCCATAATACCATTTTCCAGTGGAACTGTGGAAGATCTCCTTTTCAGTTTATTCAAAATGCATGTTTTGTTGCTCACTTGCACCAGGGCTTTATGCAGGATAAAATTATTGCCAGTCACACATGTTTTGGTGGACACGTGGATGTGAACTGTTAAGCCAGTTTACAAACTTTTAAATGTATCTGATGACCTGAAATGGACTACAAACCCACATGTGACACCATTTTCACTCACTTTCAAGGCATAACTAACAATATCTATCGTTTCGGAAGACCTTTTTTGCTCCTTCATTTTTTACCCGTCCACCATATTTCTACCCGTCCATATTCGTTTTACCCGTCCAAATGACGGGTGGACGGGTCTCTACATAAAGCTATGACTTCCACCAACATCAGTATTTTATTTTATGTCTAATTTCACTGGAAACATTATGCATAACCACCGTAGAAAAATTAAACTTAGGTTCATATTTCTATGGTATAAGTATATTGACCCATGGTTCATAATGCATTATTAAAAAAAAACAGTTTAGGTGGTTAAATACCTGTGTATGAACCGTACACGCATCATAGTAAATATCTATTTGATAATTACAACAAAATATTTTTTTTTAGTTGGGGTCATTTTTCTATGGTATAGTATATTGACTCATGCAAGCTCATAATACATCATAACAACTGCAGTCTGGGGGTGAACTGTGAACCAAACAAACGTCACAGTAAATATCAATTTGGTACAACTACAGTGGAACCCCCCCTCATTTAAGACCGACCCCAAATCAGAGTGGGGCAGCCTTAAAAGAGGGGTGGTCTCTCGTGAGGGGTTTGCAACATTCAACACTAGGGGGCGCTTACAACGACTTACATCAACACTTTGTTTTGGTAGGGGTTGGGGGGGTCATATTTCTATAGCATAGTATATTATACTATGCTATAGAAATATGACCTACCCCACCCCTATAGCCACACAAAGCAAACTTTTTTTATTACTAAATAGACATTTCACTGTGGTGTTTGTATGATGAATCTACAAGCCTGTAACCATCCGAGTTGGCAAAATTGTTAAATTTTCAATATATAGTGAGCCACATGTCAATATACTATGCCATAGAAATATGACCCCCCCAACCCCTACCAAAACAAAGTTTTTGATAATTATCAGGTAGTTATTTCACTGTTGTGTTTGTATGATAAATCTATAAGCCTATAACCATATAAATTGACAAGTTAAAAAAAAGTATGTATACTAAAACATGGATCAATACTATGGAAATATGATCCCACCCCTAAAGTTACACAAAACAAACTTTTATTACATTATTTAAAATATATATCCATAAAAAATGGGGGTGGGTCATTTTTCTATAGGGTGGGTCATTTTTCTATAAGTGATAATCTATAGACCTGGGAGTCATTATTCTAGAGGGAATAGTGACCCCCAGGACACTTTTCCACCGGGTCAATATTCTGTATGACACCAGCAATACAACGAGTACAGATTCAGTTGTTTTAGTCGTTCCTACATATTTAAGCTTTGTGATGCTCATAAGAGATAACCAACATATGAGACGTCCTGTTTAAAATACACCATGTTCAATTTTAATACTAAAATCTTAATATAAATTATATGATCGAGTCTGAGGTATGTCTGTTAGTGTTAAAGAATTTACTGTAGATACAATTTACTTAAACTTTCTAGTGTCTCAATAGTTTGTTAATTAAAACACTATTTAAAAAATTTACACTATTTGAATTTTTTTAGAATTCCGCTACAAAATTGTCAATTTAATCCTTATTGCCTCCCGCAGAAATGACGCCAGGTGAGCCAGTGGTCACATGAAGAGATGACACAATGTCCACCAGAGGTCATGTCAAGCTATTCGGAATCGAGTTTGCACCGCTCAACGTTCCACTTAAGCGCCGCCTGCAGACTCTTGCCGTACTACAATGGACGCTGAGTTTCTTCTTCATGGGACTGTCATGCATTGCGCTGCTTATCACGTTGTTATTCACACGATTCTATTGGCTGACACTACTCTATGGCATCTGGTATGTCTATGACTTCTATCAACCAGAACGAGGAGGTCGGAGGTCAGAGTGGATTCGGAGGTGGTCGGTATGGAAACACTATCGGGACTTCTTCCCGCTTAATCTACACAAGACGTGTGATCTCGACCCAGGAAAGAACTACATCTTCCTGGTCCACCCGCATGGCATTATGGGTATGGGGATATTCGGTAACTTTGCGACGGAAGCGACGGGGTTCTCGGAACTGTTCCCAGGCATTCGGTCGATATTGCTGACGTTGAAACTCCAGTTTGTGTTTCCACTTGTCAGGGATTATATCATGGCCGTGGGTGAGTGTTGTATGTTTTTGTCTTAAAACTAAGCCCAATATTGGCAAATGTGCTTTCTCTGTAGCTGTGCCAACAGCGTGGAATGAAGTCCCTATTACAAGTAAATATTCTGAAATGATAACCACCTTTTTCGTAAACAAATTAAAAATCAATTCTACCATACTTTTTCGGCGGTTCACAGCTGCAGTGTCGACTCTTGCCTGTCCCCCACTTATGATTATGCCAATTTCTTTTGTTTGTTGCACCTCTGAGCTTGAATTTTCAAGGATATAGGCGCTGTAAAAGTGTTGCAATTATAATTATTATTACAAGCACATTTATGTATGTTTGTGTGTGTGTGTGTGTGTGTGTGTGTGTGTTTGTGATTGTGACGTGTGTGTGTGTTTGTGATGTGTGTGTGTGTGTGTGTGTGTGTGTGTGTGTGTGTGTGTGTGTGTGTGTGTGTGTGTGTGTGTGTGTGTGTGTGTGTTTGTGTGTGACACATGTGTTCATGTGTGTGTGTGTGTGTGTGTGTTGTGTGTGTGTGTGTGTGTGTGTGTGTGTGTGTGTGTGTATGTGGTGCACAATGTCAAAGGTATGTCAAGTATTGGAATGATTTGAGTAACGTCCATAAGCCGCCTGCGATCTTGCGTACTCATGGCAAGTTTTCTAGGGACTGTCATGCATGCGTGATCAGTTGTTTGCGTGTGCACATGTCTATGTATTGTATGTGTTTGTGTGTGTGCACATGTGTATGTGTGTATGTATTGTGTTTCTGTGTGTGTACATGTGTAGACATAATATGTGTTCATATGAGAGTATCTCTCTCTGTTTCCCGAGCTTATTTGGCAACCTATCAAAACTGAACTTATTTTGACGTAAACAAGTTTCATAGGATTTTTTAGTAGAATTTTTTAAAGGATTTGCTGCATTACAAGAATTATATTTGAGAATTTTATAAATAATTATTGATAAAATACAGTAATCACATAGATTGTTAAATCACATTTTTAGATATATACTACATTTATTAAAAGTACATTATTATGATTTATGAATGCAAAAAAAACATAATTTGTAACATGCATACAAAATACATTGCTATCTATCTAAGTTGTATCTTCACATGTCCTGATATTTTGGTTGTAGGCTCATGTACATGCAGTCGCGCAAGCATGGAATGGTTGCTCTCAAAAGAGGGAACTGGCAATGCGCTCGTCTTGGTAGTAGGGGGCGCTACCGAGGCCCTGAATGCATGGCCTGGAAGTTTCAATTTGCAACTGAAAAATCGCAAGGGCTTTGTCAGATTGGCTCTGAAACATGGGTAGGTACCGGTAGTAGTGCAACTTTATGGTATGTTTCAGTGCTTGCAATATTATTTGTGACGGTTTCCCCAAATACAGCAAACCTGATAGACTGAAGCCAGGTGATCAGTAAATGCATTCTTTGTAAGCAAAAACATTCAAGATGTACTGAATCAAAAAACATGATAATCTCCATTAAAGACTTTATCCACCACTTTTGCCCTTCATACCTATGCATAATTTGGGTGTTATCTGAACAAAAAGCTATTAAATAATCGCAAATCGCAACTTGCTGCCACATGAATGACAATGCAGGGCTCTTGATCATAAGGAATATTCATATTCACACAGTGAACCTCTCAAAGACTACTTCCACTGCTGTGTGATGAGCGAGGTGGGCCACTTCATTTTTCTAAGTCACCTCGCCTCAAAATATACCAAAATCACTTTTATTTCTTGCTGTAGACATGTTTACATGTTGCTACCTCGTAGTCTTGTAATTGTTTCCTGTCTATCCCAGGGAATAGCCGGTTAAAACACCCTTCAGAATGCACCATTTTGAAGGTAGTTTTAAAAATAGTTATGCCCCCAGACCCACATAATATCGCATCATGCCTTCGGTGCTTGCTCAGCCCATCCTACCACCTCGCCCATCAGTGTACCCACGGGAAACATTGCTGTCGATGACATGGAACACGCATGTCTTGAACCATAAAAACCAAAGTCTGGTGGACAGTATCGAATGTTCACAATCATGTCTCACATACTGTAGGCAGAGATCAAACTATGCATAAGTGGAGTTATTTTTGATATAATTATTGTTATCATTAGTGATTAATAAAACAAGTCTAATCAAATACAGTAAATACGGATTACATGAAATAATTACATTAACAAGATTAAATAAAAGTTGCATTAAAAACAAGTGTATTACAAAGCGTTTAAAATTGTCAGAGAATCGTTTTACATCATCCTCACACACCAGGGGGCGCTGCATCTGTACCAGCTCCTCTCTACCCCCGGTACATCCCTTTCAAAAACTCCTCTTTTAACGTTACCCAATTAAATTGCACATTGGATATATGGTTCAAACCTGGTCAGGTGACCATAAAAAATCAGCTAACCATGATGCAATGTTTAGGATGCAAGTGGGTCATCGTATTGTGATTCCCACCAATTGTCTATCCGTCTTCAAATTGGGGCGGGTATTTGCGCTGTTCTCACGGCTGACACAGATGTGACTGACAAAGTCAGTCGCTATAATTATATAGGTCACTCCAAAGACCCCCCCCGGCTTGTGTGGATGGTTTACTGCAGTATGTTACATTTTAATGTTACGTTTTATTTTCATCCAAATGATGTCAGATTTTGTCACGTCCTCACCTCCTCGCAGGGCTTCCCTTGTGCCTGTGTTTTCCTTTGGGGAGAATGACGTCTTCACCCAGAAGCGTTTCCCTGAGGGAAGTCTCCTCCATCGACTCCAACGGAAGGGGAAGCAGCTCCTTGGGTTTTCAGCTCCCATCTTCCATGGGCGCGGGATCTTCAACTACACGTTTGGCTTCCTGCCATATCGATGTCCGATCAACACTGTAGGTGGGGACACTAATTTTATTACATTTTAGCTATGCTATTTTTGTTTAATATTTATCATACATAATATATATATATATATATATATATATATATATATATATATATATTAAAGTATAGGTATATATAATTATATATATAGGTATATATATAAAGGTATGTATATATATATATATATATATATGTGTATATATATACTTCTCCGAAAACAAATTGTAATTTTACAATATAAACAAATTCTGTTGAGTTGAGGGCTATCTGGTGGTTTCAGTCGGGCGTCCAATGGATGTGACTCTGATGGCGGAACCAACAGACAAAGAGGTCGATGACCTTCACTCTGCCTACGTGAGACGACTCGAGGAACTATTTGAAGCCAACAAGTTGAAGTACGGCGTATCAGGGAAGACCAACACCTCTCTGTCCTCTGACAATAGTCACGCTCGGCTGGAGCGGGGTATATACCGTCATGTCTTGTTTACCCTTTGGTTCCTAAGGTTTTTGGTTTGGTAAATTAAACATGCGGATTAGTGAGACACCTTTTTTACATGTAGTAAGCTCCTGTATAAAATGTGCAGATCGTGAAATAACCAGATTATTGAAGACCAGGTAAATAAGACCAGACAGCAATTTTTTTTAATTATTTCAAATACTTTTCAAATATTTTTCTAATTCTCTTGACATACTTGTGCCTATGTACACTAAATAATAACATTCCTGTGGCATATGTTAGAATAATTATTTATTACTAAACAAGCAGGTGTTTTTTGTTTATGGCAAATGCAAATACGTTTTGACAAGCAGGTATGATACCGTCCATTAATACTCTGAATTTAAAATGAAACAGAAAAGATAGAATTATTGTATTTAAAATAAATATGACAAAAGTATTTTGCTAATGTTTTAGTCCCAAATGTTAAAATGCAAATACCGAATGAATTGCATTTAAGTTCATATACAATGCATTTGCATTTAATCCATGTGTGCTGTGTAGTTGTCATTGCACAAACGTTTGCTTTGTTAAAATATTACACGTTTTATGATGGATATTGTTATGTGATTTGTAAATGATTTATAACAGGCTACACGTTTTTCTGTAAGTAAGCTGCTACAAAATATATTCTGTTTGTATTACATTTGTAACTTTTTATGATTTAATTACATTTAGATTAATGTTTTAATGTAATTGCCTTTGTGCAGCGGCTCGAGAATAGATCAAGGTAACCGGGTTTTACCGTAATCCTGCACTGGTGGGACTAACTTTGGACAAGTTCATCCGTGCTACATTGCCTCAGTTCACTCAACTGTATGAATGTATACCTGGCTCTAAACAGCACCACTCCACTGTCCTCACCCCCCAGGTCACAGCGGTGCTCTAAATTTGGCTTTTCGTTTACTCACATTTGATGGTCTCACGGCTAAGGACAGATATCGGAAGAGGGGGTACTGTTGGAAATGTTTTTGCCCCCTACGCCCAAAATTTTGCTTGCTCCTATTTTACTGATGAAATGCATGTCTATCTGCTACCAAATTTCCATGTGCTGCCACCCCATTTCTCCTCGAATATCCTTAAAACGACAGTGTTTTCCCACGCTTTTGTGTGTATGTGTGTGAGCAATGTTGACACATTTTGGCTGACGTCTCGCCCTGATATCTGATTTACAGGGGGTACCATGTCTGCCCCCCACAAAATTTTTCCCACTTGCCCCTTGTTTATGCACCAGAAAAAACTGTATACTATATAAAATATACAACACATATACCATAACATGTAGACGCAAACAGCACACGCCTCAGGTGTCTCGGGTGGTTTCCTCCAAACAGACCAAACTTATGTTAACGCAGGATTTGTCCTTCTCTAGAATTAGTGAGTCCACTACAGGTTACACATTTATCCTCTGTGTGGGATCTTTTACTCCCCCTGGCATAGACACCAGATAGAAGGGACCACCGGCTTTTAGTGTCTCTTCCGAAAGACACATGCAAATGTGGGGTGAATGAAATTGCCTAAATTTTGAAATGGCAGTAGGTGGGATTGAACCACCGTCCCATCGATTGACGTACCATGAGGAGGATTATACATGAGACGTTGTGTAAACATGATCAGGGTGGATGTGTTTAAATACATTCACAAATACTTCAGACGTTGAGTGGTACGAGGACAAATAATTGACAGGATTTCCATAAGCCACTGTGGCATGTTTGTCAAATTGGTACTTGCGTTACCCACGTCTAAATCTGGTTAATTGCCAACCTGACATTAATATTGGCATTTTGTACATATCGTACTCGTTTTGCGTTGTTATAAAATATTGCATGTATTTTATTACAGTGATTATTATGTGATTTGTAAATGATTTACAACGGGCTACAATAATTGTATGTAGCCGCTACATATGTCTGTATGTAAACTGATACACGTACAAATGTAATATGTTTAAGTTACATATGTAATTTGTTGTTTCGTAACAATTAATGTTGTAAAGTACTTGCCTTGCTATAGTGACTAGGCCATCAATAAAGAGATCCAGGATTTAGATCCAGTGCTGGAGGGTCTAACCATGGATAACTTTGTTCACTCTACATTGCTCTAGTTCACTCAACTGTACACATTTCTACCTAGCTATTAACAGACAGTGATCGATACGTGTATAAATAATTTTTGCATATTAATTGTGGCATGGCTGAATACTTCCTAGACACGTCAATATAGTGTTCAGTGAACAGATCTGTAAATTATGCTTTGAACAGTTTTAAATTCTGGATACTACACTATGTAAGAACGTACTTTTTGCGCGATTTATTCCATGCAATTTTAATTTACTGCTCTTATTTCCAATTAATTTTGCCAAAAACAGACCCACCAAGACACATTTGCTCAAATGCATAACATTTTGAATGTATTTTTTGTCAAATAAAAAATTCCTTTTCTTAAATTCTACATGTATAATCTGTTCAGATAATTATTAGGATTGATACTTCTGTTACGCTTGTTTCAGTATTGACGTTGTCAGCTATTTTTCTCTTTCAAAATCTTAGGGGGAGACAAATGCACTTACTTGCACAGACATAGAGACCTGATTAGATTCTTTTGAGTATTTAAACTAAGATACCCTTTCCTAGTTAAAACCAAAAGTAATTCACATACACGCACTTCATATTTGGCATCTGATGACCAGCTTTATTATGGTAAACAGATCGAGGAAGATGCTTTGATGAGATATTGAAGGGACCAGGTAGATGCTTTTATTTATCCAAGTTTTATCCTACTTAAATGTCTCTTTTTACATCTAGATCATCTTGGTTCAGGTTGGATCGTGTTCAGATTTGTATTTGTCAACAGATTGGTTGAAATGTGCAAATAAAAGAGTTTACAGTTTTGTTAAAATCATTCAAAGAACTTCTGTCATGCTTCACTGGTTACAGTAAATGAAATGAAGCATTTCAAGATGTACATTGTAATGTTGTCATGCTTCATTGCCTACAACTTAGAATATTTGTTATGCTGGTTGTAGATGTTCAGTGTCACACTTCAGTGGTTACAGCATTTGGTATTTCTAAGACTATTTCGAGATGTACATTGGAATGTTGTCATGCTTCAGTGGTTACACTGTTGCATATTTCTGGAGCTGGCTATGAATGTACGTTGTAATGTTTTCAAGCATCACTGGTTAATTGTTGGATATGGCTGCATGTAGATGTACATCATAATATTGTCACGTTTCACTGATTACGAGCTCCTTTATTATCATGCAATGTTTTGAGTTGTTGTCTTGCATATTATTTTAATTTTATTTATGCATCTTGTTTTTGACAGATTTCAACATATGACTATTATATGGCTGGTTTGTTGTTCTAATCAATCAAAGTGTTTTCACAGATATAACCAAATAGTTATAGAAGATGCATGATTTTACAGTTATGTGAAATAGGTGTTTTGCCAAATATACAGAGACCACATTATTGTTTGAAGGTGAACTGTTCAACGTTTCTGTCAGACAATTGGTTAGAATTTCTTTTTTTGCTATTTATGGTAATATTGTGTACACTTCAGGGATACTGTAAAATTATGATCATTTGAATTTTCAATCCTGGAGCCAAGAATAACAATTTTATTAAACAGGGAACAGTAAAGGGAGACAAGATTCGATATTAAGATTGTGTGGGTGTTTAGATTTTATGGATGTCGAAAATTTATATTTCCTTTGTTTAGAACAGGATTATTTTCCTGTCTGTATTGCATTGGTGTTGTGTCAAGTTGTTTTTGTAGGGCAAAACAATTAATTTGTTTTGATTAAGACATGCTAAAACTATTACACATATTCATGTCTGTCTCGACTGTTGCATCGAGTAAAAGTTGCATGTTTCGTACTGTTTGCAATGGAGGCAGCTTTTCAAAACATGAAGAAAACAAACAAAAACGTATCGATTTAGGTGTGAAAACATGTATTGTAGTGTTACACTGAGCCCATGTTACTATAGGGAAGTGAATCCATCTCGAAGGAGATATCGTTGTATAAAATGCAAAACGGTTCGCTACAGCAGGAGTTTTGTGCCTGTGGCAATTAGAATGTTAAATAATTGATATTGATGCCAACGGGTTTGCTTTTTTGTGTGGGTTATATTTTGCATTATTTTGCATCTGTATTTTGTGACAATCTTTTCTTGACATATTTTAGAGGCAATCATGAGTTGTACGATGTATACCCTTTTTTAAGGACATTAAATTGAATTGAATCCTGGACATTAAATTAATGCACATCCGTTTTTAAGGACATTAACCTTTACAGACCTGGATTTTTTGTCAGAAATATGTATGCACTTTTTTAAACACCCGTGGCTTGATTATTATTAAGAATGTTCCTACATATGTACACATTTTTTGAAAGGTAACATATTCAAGAATATGATTGTGGAGAGAAAATTACATTATTACCTAATTATTATTGGCAAAACCCCACCTGACGATACATGACTACCCCTATGCGTATGTAAAGGTTAAATTGAATCCTGGACATTAAATAAATGCACACAACACACCACTGAAGCAACTGAAATGTGACTTGTAAGAAGTTAGAGTTCCATTGAGGGAGAGAAAACCAATAAAGAAGTTCTTAGGGGAATCAACTACAAAAGAAATACGATTAACAAAATGAGAACGAGGTGGGCCTGAGTTACAGGGAAAGAGAAAGTTAGAACATTTAGTAACAACTGTAAATATTGAATGGAGTGTACAAAGGGTGTACAAGGGTGTACAGAAGCAAACTAGTCAACACCATGAAAGAGTGGAAGAGGACACAAACGATATCAGACGCCCTATATACTATAAGATCTACCTTACACCAGAAGCAGTGCCTAAATGTTATGGATTGCCAAAGATCCACAAGAACAATATAGCAGCTAGTAAGACCGATAGTGTCAAGTGTAGGCAGTATAACCTACAACACGGCCAAATACTTAGCCATGGCTCTAAGCTTAGCCCACTGATTGGAAGAACTGAACAGTTTGTGAAAAACAACTCACAATTTGTATAGAAAATCGAAGAGTTGGAAGTACCACCAGAGAGAATTTTGTTATCATTTAATGTGATAGCTCTGTCCACTAGTATCCCAGTGACAGAGGCGGTATCAGTGACAAAGGAAAGACTAAACCAGGACGAAACACTGAAAGACAGATGCAAATTATCAGTAGACTAGATTACAACCCTGTTAGAAATATGTTTGAACACCACATATTTGAGTAACAATGGAGTGTCCTACAAGCAGAAGAAGGGAGTGGCCAGGGGGTTCACCAGTGTCCCCAATAGTGGCAAGTTTGTACGTGGAACAATTTGAAGAAAGAGCAGTCAGGGAAGCACCTCACCCTCCATACATAATTACATATGATTGAGACACAAGAGAATTAAGTAGAACAGTTCACATATCTTAACTCTATGAACGACAACATCAAGTTCACAATAGCAGCTTTCCTAGAAACATGCATATGTCTGAAGGACAACGGGTCAACAAAGGTGAAGGTCTATCGGAAAGCAACACAGACCAGTATTTGAACTAGGAATCAAACCATGCACCCATTAGAACACAAACGATCTGTGGTGAGGACACTCTTGCAAAGAGCAGATCGAAACGTTGATATCAGAGGAGGATAAGACCAAAGAGGTGGAACACATCAACAAGATTCTCAACACCATACGACCAAGGAGAAATCAAGAGAACGTCAACGCCAGAGAAATTAACCGGCGACAGCATGTCACCGGTTTCTCTGGTGTTGACGTTAGCTACATGTTATAGGTCTGCCCTACATTAAGTAAGCAGTAAGCTGTCTGAACAGTTGGCAAGGATTTGTAAGTCCTACGACATAACAGTGCACCACAAACCTATCAACACTCTCAGGTCCCTGCTGGTGCACCGGAAAGACAAAACAGACGAAGTGTGGGATGGTATATGACATCCAATGTACGGACTGCGACCAACACTACATAAGGGAAACAGCAAGACCACTGAGAACACTCATAGATTCAGAATACAGCTCTGTTCAAACGATGCATATAAACATCCTCAACAATCTCCTCTTGTTTTCTCCCGCCGTTCTTCACGATGACTTTTCCTTTCGCATTAAGCTAGGATTCCATATGCATGCATGTGGTACGCGGCAACAAATGGCTACAATGTGAACGCATAGGAGTGATTTCATATGTGCGGATGCGGTTTGTGGTGCGGATACAGATGCGGCAAACTGAATCGGTCCATGTAGCGAATCAAAACGTATCGGCACACGAATCGGACAAGAAATTCCAAGGAGTGACGTCATTACAGACGTGTTTTCCCAGTTTTCAAAAATGGCGGAACGGTACTAGAGAAAGTTAGTAGTATTCCGTGTCTGTCATCAAGGATTGAAATATGCCGTCACAGAATTACTACCAACAGTTCAAATAGAATCTGTTGTAGAAGAAGCACTTCTCATCCTACTGTAGTTCACGAAATAGATGATTGTGTACGATCATGTACACGTGTACAATCATCTAGTTCATGAACGACAGAACGCCACATATCGACTCCATTTTAATGATGTCGTGAACGGCTTCGATAGGTTTCGGCTTCGCGTCGTCTAGACGGATCGAAACGCTTTTTAGTTTTACGAGCATGTATTTTTATTTATTTAATTATTATGATTTATGTATTATTATTTTTAATGATATAATAATTATATTTCATAATTCTTTACGTGCTCATCTTAATTATTATGTTAATCATTATATAGGTATCTTAATAAATTAATTATTATAACATATATAATCTGTTTAATAATATAATACTTATCATACGTACATGTACCTTTTAATATATTTTTCCATGTGTCTTACAATATTTGTGGACGACGCTTAGAAATGCTAATAATAAATATGGGAATCCTACAGTGCTCCCATCTCGTGGCGCTGTCAATATTAGAGCTAAACTATAGAATCACTCAAAACGCATGACGCTTGACGCATCCGCAAATGTAGCCGTATCCGCATGTCGCATCCGTATATATGGAATCTTAGCAATAGCTTTACCCTTGCTTTGACATTTTCCAACATATCGTTTTCTAAAGAACTGTTTGATCTTATTGTCAGGTGTCTTTCTTTTCTCAACAGGCCTACAATCTGCGTGTAATTTCAGACGTCGACGACACGTCAACATGACTGTCATACTCCTTTTAATTCCGTATCGCCTTGGGCCAGCGTCGTCAGCCTGGTCAACCTCCGGGACTCCCAGAATATATGCCGTCGACACGCAGCTGCAGGAAGTAGGTGGCTGGAAGTGTTGCTGCTCTTGCCGCAAATGTTGTCGTCTGTCACTCGGCTGCGTAACTTCGCTGAGAAGACAGTCTGGTGATTATGCATTTTAAATATTCCGTGTGGGGCTAAACAATGGTGCCACCTCACGAATACTGGTTAATCCTGCCGTTTTGTGATAATATAAGTTTTATTTTTATTTGGAGGAATGGAAGTTTTACAGAATATTATGCAATCATGTAACGGCACTCTTGCGCACTTAATTTCCACCAGGGCGGTTACCCGTGTAGCGTCATTGCGCATGCGTACCGCGGTATTTCCGCTCTTGCTCAAGTATCGTGGGTCCTACCACCTGATTTGCATATTAGTGCGTCGGCATGTGTAAAGGAAGCATATTTTTGGGTATAATCTTTGCAACAGGTTTTTTGATCATCTAAATAGTATATAGAAGTTAAAAACCCTTGTTGCCATTTTTTCTATTTAGTCCCATAGTGATTTAGCGGTCATTTACAAAATGGCCGCCAACTTTTATTTCGCCGTACGTTAATAACTGTTTCATCTATAGAAATAATTCTGGTGTGTATATGTTCTATGGGACAAGGATTTCAAATCAACCATTTTTGGAATTTTCCGGCTTTCGCGTCCGCCATTTTAAAAGATGGCGCGTTAATACAAATGTCACAATATCTCAAAAACTACATCACATTGAGCAGTAATGTTGATGACATTGGATAGCTTGGTGGATAGCGATATACACCAATTTACCTTCATTGCCTTTCATATATCTGCCATTTGTAAAGATGACGTCCGGCTCAGCCATTTACTCATAATATCTTAAGAACTACATAATCTAGATCCAAAAAATTAATGCCAAGATGTAAGGTTTTTAAATATGACTATTTAAATTGTATTATTTTTTAACCTTTATTGACTTTCAAATATCCGCCATTTTGTAATATCCGCCATTTTTGAAGATGGCGCCTGACGAAATCTATAACATTATTATATCCATAGCTTAAGAACTACGTGATTTAGACACTAAAGGTTGATGTCAAAATACAATTTTTTTAGAAGTAATTATGTGTTGTATTACTTTTGACTTATCCATCATTCTAATAGATGGCCCCATCAAACAGTATTATTTATGTATGTTAAGAGAGCCTATAATCCCTGTTATCGTCGAACCTCGAAGCTGATGTGGAAGTATAGATGTTTGGAGACAACAATTTAGAAATGGCTCTTAGATATTCTATAAAACGGACAGTGTTGGCCAATTCAAACATTGGTTTATTGATTTCAAAATTATGCCATAGCATATTGAAAACTCCTAATATGTTCGTCCACTCCCAACCCACCCCATCCAACATCCACTCCAATTGCACGGCACTGTGAAGCGCATGTTAGCTTTTATGCATGAAAACTGTCTTCCATAAGCTTTCACCTGTCTTGTGGAAATTGTCATAAACCTTTTCACTTGACAATCATATGATAAGCGCTAGGGTAACAAAGGACAACAGGAAATCTTGCTGTCGTGGAGTGTAACTGCAAAGTGGATGGAGTAGAAAGATGGCTCAGAAACTGATATTCTGAAGGCAACATCACTACTTTTTCCCAGGATGCCCTATGCAACCTGTCATGTAGCCACACTTGCATGATCATGGCCACATATATTTTAATGCACAGCTGCATTGCGTCAGCTGCAAAACTGAACCTGTCTTGAATTCTGGAGCTGGTGTTTCCTTGGTTTGCACTGACAACAATCGGCCACCATGCTGGTGCTATCCAGGCTCCAGAGATTTGGGGATGATTGGGTCTAAGACTACATCCCGTGATCAGACATTCGCCTGCACATGTGCTCGCCTTGTGTGTTCCAACCATGCACCATGGGTACGTGGGAGTTTGTTTAATCCTTGTTCATGTCTCAGTAATTTGAAAAGTACCACCAAACCTTTTTCACATGGGTAATGTAGAGCCATCCAGGACATAATGGGGTCCACAAGAATTCTTCACAGCCCTTGACCACTTCAGTGGACTGTTCTGCTCCTTCTGAAAATCCAGCCAGTGCAGCACGTACAGTTCGGAAGAAGGAAGAAATGCTGTGAAGCTGGTACCCAGTTGTGGCTCCCAGCGAAGAGCCAAGAGCATCAGCGTATTGGGAGTATAGGTAGACTATTAATATGTTTCTGCAACTTCCACAATATGTTGAATCATGCGACTGTTTGCTTCTTTGGGTATGCTCACACCGTAGACACAGGGCAGTCGGAGTTTGTCAGCATTGCGTGTCACGGTCACTAGGTTCTCAGCAGTTCTCATGTCGAAGACATTTTGAGCCAGGTATAGAAGTCTGGTGCACGTTGAATCATCTACTATGTTGGATAGTATTACCATATAATTGCCTCTGCACGGTGTTGATTCCTTCAGTGAGGATACTTTCGTTTAACTGTCAAAGATAACCTTCACTTGGTCATGACCTCGATCTTTTGATTGGATGAGCTTAACATATGATTTGTCATCGTCTTTGTAGTTACTGAAGTTCTTGACAGCCACCAACAACCTGCAAGCCTGTCATTCCGTCGACTATGAGGCAACATCTCTACTGGATGGATTTATATATTAGCTTATGGGGTTGTGCCACTTTTGGCCTGCACAATATTCTCCAGCAACTGTTACTTTGCTATTTGTTAGATGGCTCGATTTATTTGGTTCCATCAACATCCAGTTTCTGTATGAAAACTCGTGAGTGCCAATTATTGCTTTCAAGTCAAATCTTCTTTTGAAGATCGTGTTATCGCTAGCATCCTAGGAAAAAGTAATGATGTTGCCTTCAGAATCTCTGTTTCTAAGCCATCTTTCATTCTATTCCATCTACTTTGCAGTTACACTCCACGACAGCAAGATTTCCGTTGTCACCCTAGCGCTTACCATATGATTGTCAAGTGAAAAGGTTTATGAAAGTTTCCAGAAGACACGTTAAGTTTGTGGAAGACAGTTTTCATATATAAAAGCCAACATGTGCTTCACAATGCCGTGCAATTGCAGTGGATGTTGGATGGGGTGGGGTGGGGGTGGATGAACATATTGGGAGTTTTCAATATGCTATGGCATAATTTTTTTATCAATAGACCAATGTTTGAATTGGCCAACTCTGTCCGTTTTTACAGAATATCTAAGAGCCATCGTTAAATCGTTGCCTCCAAACATCTATATATCCACATCAGCTCCAAGGTTCGACGATACGTAGAACATAAGACATAGGGATAACAGGCCCTCTTAAGATAATATAAATAATACTGTTTGACGGTGCCATCTTTTAGAATGACGGATAAGTCAAAAGTAATACAGCACATAATTACTTCTAAAAAAATTGTATTTTGACATAAACTTTTGGTCTCTAAGCCACATAGTTCTTTAGCTATAAATATGATACTTTTAGAGATTTTGTCGGGCGCTATCTTAAAAAATGTCGGATATTACAAAATGGCGGATATTTGAAAGTCACTAAAGGTTAACAGTAATACAATCTAAATAATCATATCTAAAAACCTTACATCTTGACATCAATTGTATGGCTCTAGATTACGTGGTTCTTTAGATATGGGTAAATGGCTGCCCCGGACGCCATCTTTAAAAATGGCGCATATATGAATATTAATGAAGGTAAAGTGTACACTGGTGTAAATCGCTATCCAGCAAACTATCCAATGTCAGTAACATTACTGCTCAATGTGATGTAGTTTTTGAGATATTGTGACATTTGTATTGACGACCGCCATCTTTTAAAATGGCGGACGCGAAAGCCGGAAAATTCCAAAAATGGTTTATTTAAAATTCTTGTCCCATAGAACATATATTCACATACCACAACTCTTTCTCTAGATGAAACAGTTATTAACGAACGGCGAAATACAATTTGGCGGCCATTTAAAAAATGGCCGCAAAATCACTATGGGACCAAATAGAAAAAATGGAAACAAGTTTTTTTTTTATATTTCTATATAGTATTTAGATGATTTTTAAACCTGTTGCCATTATACCCAAAAACATGACAAGATAGAATTATTTGACATTTACCGACGGACTATTATACCTACGCTACTGTAACGTTTAACGTAAGAAGTGTTCAAAACATTACAACAAAAACAAACACACACAGGTCCATTGTTACATTTTATTTGTTAAATGATAAAAAACATTTGCTACTATACCATTAATATGAAATTACAAATTACATACCATATACATACGTACATACCACATATAATATATATATATATATATATATATATATATATATATATATATATATATATATATATACATATATTTATAATAAAAATAATATATTTTATATATGCTATAATACATATATATATTATATAATAAAAATAATATATTTTATATATCAATACTATATATATATAATATATATATCCTCAAATATATTATTTTATAATTATAAATCTCAATACATATATTCAAATTTCGTCACAACAGTAACTGTGAATCCATAAACATAAAAATGATATGTGTTGCAGATCATAAAATATACATAATAAAAATATATTGCCATACCTTATTGACTACATATATATGTATATATATATATATATATATATATATATATATATATATATATATATATATATATATATTTCAATATCGATAGGGATATAATATTATATATATATATATATATAATATATATATATATATATATATATATATATATATATATATATATATATATATATATATATATATATATATAGGATGTCATACCCCGATGGATACGATAACGTTCCTTCCACCCTGCGATTAGTCATATCATGAATGACCTAACCCCGTTCAAAATAACCAAGACATCTCAGGGAATCCGCATAGTTGATGCTACACAACGAACATAAGAAACACTATGTTAATGGTACAGGTTTGTCCGGTAGAGGGCAACAGTGAATCATACACGCTGATTCATAATAAGTGCAATGTCTACCCATTATGGACATGGCGTTAAATTCTCGATGATGGTGAACACTTCCAAGTTCTTGTCGCAAATACGTTTGTTCCAACTTCACATGCGACTGTCTGAAAATCCGGGGTTATCCGCTCCAGACATAATCTGTTGGGAAACAGTACACATGTAACTAACTCACGCACAACACGCACATTCATATAATACTCTTATAGCATCGCCTTCTCCACCGCCCTCGCTCTCTCTATTTGCCTGTCTGACTTTCCCCTCTGTCTGTCTGTCTGTCTGTCTGTCTGTCTGCCTGCCTGCCTGCCTGCCTGCCTGCCTGCCTGCCTGCCTGCCTGCCTGCCTGCCTGCCTGCCTGCCTGCCTGCCTGCCTGCCTGCCTGCCTGCCTGCCTGCCTGCCTGCCTGCCTGCCTGCCTGCCTGCCTGCCTGTCTGGCTGGCTGGCTGGCTGGCTGGCTGTCTGGCTGGCTGCCTGGCTGTCTGTGAAAAGAGTGTTTATAAATAATTATACGTAACGCTGATTGTGAGGTTTTGTTATATTTATTAATAATAATTGCAAGAAAGGAAGCGCAACAAAAAATTATTAACATAAATTATAATATGCATGGTTCACTCATAGGTTAATTCGGCAGTCAACATGTTTACGCTGGTCACAGTAGACGTTAACCTTTGTCTTCCATGTAAGGAGCCCATAAATAACACTCAAAACAAGGTGGAACGACATCCTGGACCGTATATACATTCCAGACTGGCTAGCTGCGGGCCGGAACGTCGCGTTAACTTTACACATGAACCGCTAACCTTTGACATGTAGAACGACGTTCTGGACTGCCACACCGGAATAAAATATTCGGTGAACTGAGCAGGAACTACTGCTCGATGTGTTAGTGGGATCATGACATCCGAAGATTAGATAGTAGTGGGAAGTACTATTACAAATTTGCCGCGCTGCCAGTCATGACATCTGAAGACTGTTCGGGGAGGTGTTGTTTAAGACTGTTCTCCTTCATAGTCAGTTATATAGCATCATCTCTTTATAAGGTATGTTAATCATCTAAGCATAGAAGGCCTCTAGCCAGTTTGCTAAGCTCTTTGGAAGATGTGCCACTGATGACTATTATGCAATATTCATGATTGACCAAATAATTTCCTGCTTGCTGGGTTTGGGGATATTCAATTCTATAAACATTATGCTTTGGTATGTTCGAGGGTCCATAGTCTTCATGGATCCTATAGAGAGAAAACCAATAAAGAAGTTCTTAGGGGAATCAACTACAAAAGAAATATGATTAACTAAATGAGAACGAGGTGGGCCTGAGTTACAGGGAAAGAGAAAGTTAGAACATTTAGTAACAACTGTAAATATTGAATGGAGTGTACAAAGGGTGTACAAGGATGTACAGAAGCAAACTAGTCAACACCATGAAAGAGTGGAAGAGGACACAAACGATATCAGACGCCCTATATACTATAAGATCTACCTTACACCAGAAGCAGTGCCTAAATGTTATGGATTGCCAAAGGTCCACAAGAACAATATAGCAGCTAGTAAGACCGATAGTGTCAAGTGTAGGCAGTATAACCTACAACACGGCCAAATACTTAGCCACGGTTCTAAGCTTAGCCCACTGGTTAGAAGAACTGAACAGTTTGTGAAAAACAACTCACAATTTGTATAGAAAATCGAAGAGTTGGAAGTACCACCAGGGAGAATTTTGTTATCATTTAATGTGATAGCTCTGTCCACTAGTATCCCAGTGACAGAGGCGGTATCAGTGACAAAGGAAAGACTAAACCAGGACGAAACACTGAAAGACAGATGCAAATTATCAGTAGACTAGATTACAACCCTGTTAGAAATATGTTTGAACACCACATAGTGTAGTTACAAGCAGAAGAAGGGAGTGGCCAGGGGCTTCACCAGTGTCCCCAATAGTGGCAAGTTTGTATGTGGAACAATTTGAAGAAAGAGCAACCAGGGAAGCACCTCACCATCCATACATAATTACATATGACTGAGACACAAGAGAATTAAGTAGAACAGTTCACATATCTTAACTCTATGAACGACAACATCAAGTTCACAATAGCAGCTTTCCTAGACACATGCATATGTCTGAAGGACAACGGGTCAGCAAGGGTGAAGGTCTATCGGAAAGCGACACAGACCAGTATTTGAACTAGGAATCAAACCATGCACCCATTAGAACACAAACGATCTGTGGTGAGGACACTCTTGCAAAGAGCAGATCGAAACGTTGATATCAGAGGAGGATAAGACCAAAGAGGTGGAACACATCAACAAGATTCTCAACACCATACGACCAAGGAGAAATCAAGAGAACGTCAACGCCAGAGAAATTAACCGGCGACAGCATGTCACCGGTTTCTCTGGTGTTGACGTTAGCTACAACATGTTATAGGTCTGCCCTACATTAAGTAAGCAGTAAGCTGTCTGAACAGTTGGCAATTTTTTAATCAATAGACCAATGTTTGAATTGGCCAACTCTGTCCGTTTTTACAGAATATCTAAGAGCCATCGTTAAATCGTTGCCTCCAAACATCTATATATCCACATCAGCTCCAAGGTTCGACGATACGTAGAACATAAGACATAGGGATAACAGGCCCTCTTAAGATAATATAAATAATACTGTTTGACGGTGCCATCTTTTAGAATGACGGATAAGTCAAAAGTAATACAGCACATAATTACTTCTAAAAAAATTGTATTTTGACATAAACTTTTGGTCTCTAAGCCACATAGTTCTTTAGCTATAAATATGATACTTTTAGAGATTTTGTCGGGCGCTATCTTAAAAAATGTCGGATATTACAAAATGGCGGATATTTGAAAGTCACTAAAGGTTAACAGTAATACAATCTAAATAATCATATCTAAAAACCTTACATCTTGACATCAATTGTATGGCTCTAGATTACGTGGTTCTTTAGATATGGGTAAATGGCTGCCCCGGACGCCATCTTTAAAAATGGCGCATATATGAATATTAATGAAGGTAAAGTGTACACTGGTGTAAATCGCTATCCAGCAAACTATCCAATGTCAGTAACATTACTGCTCAATGTGATGTAGTTTTTGAGATATTGTGACATTTGTATTGACGACCGCCATCTTTTAAAATGGCGGACGCGAAAGCCGGAAAATTCCAAAAATGGTTTATTTAAAATTCTTGTCCCATAGAACATATATTCACATACCACAACTCTTTCTCTAGATGAAACAGTTATTAACGAACGGCGAAATACAATTTGGCGGCCATTTAAAAAATGGCCGCAAAATCACTATGGGACCAAATAGAAAAAATGGAAACAAGTTTTTTTTTTATATTTCTATATAGTATTTAGATGATTTTTAAACCTGTTGCCATTATACCCAAAAACATGACAAGATAGAATTATTTGACATTTACCGACGGACTATTATACCTACGCTACTGTAACGTTTAACGTAAGAAGTGTTCAAAACATTACAACAAAAACAAACACACACAGGTCCATTGTTACATTTTATTTGTTAAATGATAAAAAACATTTGCTACTATACCATTAATATGAAATTACAAATTACATACCATATACATACGTACATACCACACTATAATATATATATATATATATATATATATATATATATATATATATATATATATAAAAATATACATATATTTTATAATAAAAATAATATATTTTATATATCATAATACATATATATATTATATAATAAAAAATAATATATTTTATATATCAATACTATATATATATAATATATATATCCTCAAATATATTATTTTATAATTATAAATCTCAATACATATATTCAAATTTCGTCACAACAGTAACTGTGAATCCATAAACATAAAAATGATATGTGTTGCAGATCATAAAATATACATAATAAAAATATATTGCGACATGCCTCCTTTGCTACATATATATGTATATATATATATATATATATATATATATATATATATATATATATATATATATATATATATATATATTTCAATATCGATAGGGATATAATATTTTATTTAGCTATATATATATATATATATATATATATATATATATATATATATATATATATATATATATATATATATATATATATATATATATATATATATATAGCGATGCTATACCCCGATGGATACGATAACGTTCCTTCCACCCTGCGATTAGTCATATCATGAATGACCTAACCCCGTTCAAAATAACCAAGACATCTCAGGGAATCCGCATAGTTGATGCTACACAACGAACATAAGAAACACTATGTTAATGGTACAGGTTTGTCCGGTAGAGGGCAACAGTGAATCATACACGCTGATTCATAATAAGTGCAATGTCTACCCATTATGGACATGGCGTTAAATTCTCGATGATGGTGAACACTTCCAAGTTCTTGTCGCAAATACGTTTGTTCCAACTTCACATGCGACTGTCTGAAAATCCGGGGTTATCCGCTCCAGACATAATCTGTTGGGAAACAGTACACATGTAACTAACTCACGCACAACACGCACATTCATATAATACTCTTATAGCATCGCCTTCTCCACCGCCCTCGCTCTCTCTATTTGCCTGTCTGACTTTCCCTCTGTCTGTCTGTCTGTCTGTCTGTCTGTCTGCCTGCCTGCCTGCCTGCCTGCCTGCCTGCCTGCCTGCCTGCCTGCCTGCCTGCCTGCCTGCCTGCCTGCCTGCCTGCCTGCCTGCCTGCCTGCCTGCCTGCCTGCCTGCCTGCCTGCCTGCCTGCCTGCCTGCCTGCCTGCTGCTGCTGCTGGCTGGCTGGCTGGCTGTCTGGCTGGCTGCCTGGCTGTCTGTGAAAAGAGTGTTTATAAATAATTATACGTAACGCTGATTGTGAGGTTTTGTTATATTTATTAATAATAATTGCAAGAAAGGAAGCGCAACAAAAAATTATTAACATAAATTATAATATGCATGGTTCACTCATAGGTTAATTCGGCAGTCAACATGTTTACGCTGGTCACAGTAGACGTTAACCTTTGTCTTCCATGTAAGGAGCCCATAAATAACACTCAAAACAAGGTGGAACGACATCCTGGACCGTATATACATTCCAGACTGGCTAGCTGCGGGCCGGAACGTCGCGTTAACTTTACACATGAACCGCTAACCTTTGACATGTAGAACGACGTTCTGGACTGCCACACCGGAATAAAATATTCGGTGAACTGAGCAGGAACTACTGCTCGATGTGTTAGTGGGATCATGACATCCGAAGATTAGATAGTAGTGGGAAGTACTATTACAAATTTGCCGCGCTGCCAGTCATGACATCTGAAGACTGTTCGGGGAGGTGTTGTTTAAGACTGTTCTCCTTCATAGTCAGTTATATAGCATCATCTCTTTATAAGGTATGTTAATCATCTAAGCATAGAAGGCCTCTAGCCAGTTTGCTAAGCTCTTTGGAAGACGTGCCACTGATGACTATTATGCAATATTCATGATTGACCAAATAATTTCCTGCTTGCTGGGTTTGGGGATATTCAATTCTATAAACATTATGCTTTGGTATGTTCGAGGGTCCATAGTCTTCATGGATCCTATAGAGAGAAAACCAATAAAGAAGTTCTTAGGGGAATCAACTACAAAAGAAATATGATTAACTAAATGAGAACGAGGTGGGCCTGAGTTACAGGGAAAGAGAAAGTTAGAACATTTAGTAACAACTGTAAATATTGAATGGAGTGTACAAAGGGTGTACAAGGATGTACAGAAGCAAACTAGTCAACACCATGAAAGAGTGGAAGAGGACACAAACGATATCAGACGCCCTATATACTATAAGATCTACCTTACACCAGAAGCAGTGCCTAAATGTTATGGATTGCCAAAGGTCCACAAGAACAATATAGCAGCTAGTAAGACCGATAGTGTCAAGTGTAGGCAGTATAACCTACAACACGGCCAAATACTTAGCCACGGTTCTAAGCTTAGCCCACTGGTTAGAAGAACTGAACAGTTTGTGAAAAACAACTCACAATTTGTATAGAAAATCGAAGAGTTGGAAGTACCACCAGGGAGAATTTTGTTATCATTTAATGTGATAGCTCTGTCCACTAGTATCCCAGTGACAGAGGCGGTATCAGTGACAAAGGAAAGACTAAACCAGGACGAAACACTGAAAGACAGATGCAAATTATCAGTAGACTAGATTACAACCCTGTTAGAAATATGTTTGAACACCACATAGTGTAGTTACAAGCAGAAGAAGGGAGTGGCCAGGGGCTTCACCAGTGTCCCCAATAGTGGCAAGTTTGTATGTGGAACAATTTGAAGAAAGAGCAACCAGGGAAGCACCTCACCATCCATACATAATTACATATGACTGAGACACAAGAGAATTAAGTAGAACAGTTCACATATCTTAACTCTATGAACGACAACATCAAGTTCACAATAGCAGCTTTCCTAGACACATGCATATGTCTGAAGGACAACGGGTCAGCAAGGGTGAAGGTCTATCGGAAAGCGACACAGACCAGTATTTGAACTAGGAATCAAACCATGCACCCATTAGAACACAAACGATCTGTGGTGAGGACACTCTTGCAAAGAGCAGATCGAAACGTTGATATCAGAGGAGGATAAGACCAAAGAGGTGGAACACATCAACAAGATTCTCAACACCATACGACCAAGGAGAAATCAAGAGAACGTCAACGCCAGAGAAATTAACCGGCGACAGCATGTCACCGGTTTCTCTGGTGTTGACGTTAGCTACAACATGTTATAGGTCTGCCCTACATTAAGTAAGCAGTAAGCTGTCTGAACAGTTGGCAATTTTTTAATCAATAGACCAATGTTTGAATTGGCCAACTCTGTCCGTTTTTACAGAATATCTAAGAGCCATCGTTAAATCGTTGCCTCCAAACATCTATATATCCACATCAGCTCCAAGGTTCGACGATACGTAGAACATAAGACATAGGGATAACAGGCCCTCTTAAGATAATATAAATAATACTGTTTGACGGTGCCATCTTTTAGAATGACGGATAAGTCAAAAGTAATACAGCACATAATTACTTCTAAAAAAATTGTATTTTGACATAAACTTTTGGTCTCTAAGCCACATAGTTCTTTAGCTATAAATATGATACTTTTAGAGATTTTGTCGGGCGCTATCTTAAAAAATGTCGGATATTACAAAATGGCGGATATTTGAAAGTCACTAAAGGTTAACAGTAATACAATCTAAATAATCATATCTAAAAACCTTACATCTTGACATCAATTGTATGGCTCTAGATTACGTGGTTCTTTAGATATGGGTAAATGGCTGCCCCGGACGCCATCTTTAAAAATGGCGCATATATGAATATTAATGAAGGTAAAGTGTACACTGGTGTAAATCGCTATCCAGCAAACTATCCAATGTCAGTAACATTACTGCTCAATGTGATGTAGTTTTTGAGATATTGTGACATTTGTATTGACGACCGCCATCTTTTAAAATGGCGGACGCGAAAGCCGGAAAATTCCAAAAATGGTTTATTTAAAATTCTTGTCCCATAGAACATATATTCACATACCACAACTCTTTCTCTAGATGAAACAGTTATTAACGAACGGCGAAATACAATTTGGCGGCCATTTAAAAAATGGCCGCAAAATCACTATGGGACCAAATAGAAAAAATGGAAACAAGTTTTTTTTTTATATTTCTATATAGTATTTAGATGATTTTTAAACCTGTTGCCATTATACCCAAAAACATGACAAGATAGAATTATTTGACATTTACCGACGGACTATTATACCTACGCTACTGTAACGTTTAACGTAAGAAGTGTTCAAAACATTACAACAAAAACAAACACACACAGGTCCATTGTTACATTTTATTTGTTAAATGATAAAAAACATTTGCTACTATACCATTAATATGAAATTACAAATTACATACCATATACATACGTACATACCACACTATATAATATATATATATATATATATATATATATATATATATATATACATATATTTATAATAAAAAATAATATATTTTATATATGCTATAATACATATATATATTATATAATAAAAATAATATATTTTATATATCAATACTATATATATATAATATATATATCCTCAAATATATTATTTTATAATTATAAATCTCAATACATATATTCAAATTTCGTCACAACAGTAACTGTGAATCCATAAACATAAAAATGATATGTGTTGCAGATCATAAAATATACATAATAAAAATATATTGCGAAAATCCCCTTTTTACATATATATGTATATATATATATATATATATATATATATATATATATATATATATATATATATATATATATATATATTTCAATATCGATAGGGATATAATATTTGTATTCAGCTATATATATAATATATATATATATATATATATATATATATATATATATATATATATATATATAAGGATGACATACCCCGATGGATACGATAACGTTCCTTCCACCCTGCGATTAGTCATATCATGAATGACCTAACCCCGTTCAAAATAACCAAGACATCTCGGGGAATCCGCATAGTTGATGCTACACAACGAACATAAGAAACACTATGTTAATGGTACAGGTTTGTCCGGTAGAGGGCAACAGTGAATCATACACGCTGATTCATAATAAGTGCAATGTCTACCCATTATGGACATGGCGTTAAATTCTCGATGATGGTGAACACTTCCAAGTTCTTGTCGCAAATACGTTTGTTCCAACTTCACATGCGACTGTCTGAAAATCCGGGGTTATCCGCTCCAGACATAATCTGTTGGGAAACAGTACACATGTAACTAACTCACGCACAACACGCACATTCATATAATACTCTTATAGCATCGCCTTCTCCACCGCCCTCGCTCTCTCTATTTGCCTGTCTGACTTTCCCCTCTGTCTGTCTGTCTGTCTGTCTGTCTGCCTGCCTGCCTGCCTGCCTGCCTGCCTGCCTGCCTGCCTGCCTGCCTGCCTGCCTGCCTGCCTGCCTGCCTGCCTGCCTGCCTGCCTGGCTGGCTGGCTGGCTGGCTGGCTGGCTGTCTGGCTGGCTGCCTGGCTGTCTGTGAAAAGAGTGTTTATAAATAATTATACGTAACGCTGATTGTGAGGTTTTGTTATATTTATTAATAATAATTGCAAGAAAGGAAGCGCAACAAAAATTATTAACATAAATTATAATATGCATGGTTCACTCATAGGTTAATTCGGCAGTCAACATGTTTACGCTGGTCACAGTAGACGTTAACCTTTGTCTTCCATGTAAGGAGCCCATAAATAACACTCAAAACAAGGTGGAACGACATCCTGGACCGTATATACATTCCAGACTGGCTAGCTGCGGGCCGGAACGTCGCGTTAACTTTACACATGAACCGCTAACCTTTGACATGTAGAACGACGTTCTGGACTGCCACACCGGAATAAAATATTCGGTGAACTGAGCAGGAACTACTGCTCGATGTGTTAGTGGGATCATGACATCCGAAAATTAGATAGTAGTGGGAAGTACTATTACAAATTTGCCGCGCTGCCAGTCATGACATCTGAAGACTGTTCGGGGAGGTGTTGTTTAAGACTGTTCTCCTTCATAGTCAGTTATATAGCATCATCTCTTTATAAGGTATGTTAATCATCTAAGCATAGAAGGCCTCTAGCCAGTTTGCTAAGCTCTTTGGAAGACGTGCCACTGATGACTATTATGCAATATTCATGATTGACCAAATAATTTCCTGCTTGCTGGGTTTGGGGATATTCAATTCTATAAACATTATGCTTTGGTATGTTCGAGGGTCCATAGTCTTCATGGATCCTATAGATCCTACCGAGTAACTCATTACTGGTCACTATCACTCACCTTGACCGGTCCGGCCTCCAGGACAGCATCTTCCGAATGAGGGTCAACAACAAACTGGTCAGTGCGCAGATACGATGACATCAGCTTCCGGTGCTTCGGCAACGCAGGGCCCCAGCAACGGTTTGGCAGGAACAGTTCCCGGATGGGCTGGTAAACGAAGAGTTATACGTAAAATGTCCAACAGACAATAGCAGCTTATCACAACATTGAATACACACACTTCTAGTACACGTTGTCCATATCACACGTTGCCTTGGTTACCACTGCATTTTCATGCGTTAAACCTATTCTGCTGGAATTTTCCTTGAAAGGGATTGGGTTTAGCCACAAAGCTCTTGGGTTATGTTAGCTCCTATAGCTGGTTCCGAACTAACTCTGATAATGACCACATACTAAATTGATGTATTTGTCTATGCTACATACTGCTCTCAATCAACATGGTAAATCTTGTATAATTCCCAAAATGTTATAAAGTGAATTTTCCTGCAAATCTAATACATGGATCTTGCTGGTTCTCAAATCACGTCTAGTAAGGGTTTCATGGTCATATTTACCTTAAATTGTGTCCATATTACCTACTACATTACACATATTTTTAGTCATGAGTAATACAATCCCAGCTGAAATTGCTGTTATTCCAGTTACCTCCTGCTTCAGAATGTGCACATTTTGAATCTATATTATGCAATTAAATTTAGAAGTCAGAAGTTCAATTTTTGTGTGGCAGTACTGTGTTTTGCCCATATGTTGTATGACGGAGATAGGACCGCAATGTTGTGTGGGCGAATGAAAGAGACAAGGAGGAAAATACGAAAACTGTGGGTGACCATAATATTTGTGTTGATCGATTGAGATATGATATCCAAAGAAATCCAACAAACACATGTTAAACGGAAGTACATAGAAAGCAGCACAAATTCCTTCATTCTGCGAATTTAGTAATATATGTGGAAAATATGTATTGCAAGTCTCATCTAAATACTAAAAAAATGCCTCAGCTTCATAAAGTACCACTGAACGTTATAGTCGAACGTACGGTAAATACCTTTGTTGCTTGGATATAATTAAATATTCCACATTGGCCAACCTGCACATTTTAGGCATACAAATACGAAGTGTAATTTATATGTGAGCGATTATTTATGTTGAGCTCACCTTGCCATTGAAATATGCCCTCAAGGCTATGATGATCCCCGGCGCTATCAGAGCGACAACTACGGTCAAGGTCATGAGCCAGCCAATCGCCTCTGCCCAAGCCGGGTAGGTGTAGAGGCCATACGTTGTCGGTTTGTAGTCGACCCACGAGAAGACAAGGATGGCCTGCGGGAGAACTCAGCATTAGTACAGAGAGTAACGAAAACGAACACCTTCCTGCACACGCACACAACCACCGCACCACACGCACACGCACATACACACAGTAATAATATATATATATATATATATATATATATATATATATATATATATATAATATTATATATATATATAATATATATATATAATATTATATATATATATAATATATATATATATATATATATATATATATATATATAATATTATATATGTGTGTGTGTTTATCTATATAATATATGCATATATATATATAATATGTGTATACATATATATATACATATTTATATATATATATATAATATATATATATATATATAGAATATTATTTTATATATATGTATTATATACATATATATATATATATATGTATATATATATAAATATATATATATATATATATATATATTGCAAACAAATATGGTTAATTGGCACGATTGATAATACGTATACAGGTTACGTTACAATTCAGAATAGATCTACAGTCTAATTGTTTAATAAAAACAGTGTTAGTATTTCTATAGGCGCCACGGCATCCCTCATAACTACGAGGTCAAAACAGCATACGCGCATTAAACATATCTGAGTGTGTAAATAATAGATAATAGTTAGATAATATCCACATAGGCCCCTATGCATTATATAGCTCGATATGTTATAAATTCACAGACAGGTGTGGGTTGCGCTGGACATTATTGGGGCATACGGATGACGGGAATATCGTGTTCCTGCCGCCATCTTGTATCTATCTATTGCAGCGTATCACGATACAGATATCGTGTATTCGCGGTACGGAGCGGTGTTCTTCTTGGTGTCCTGTCTGTTCCAGGCGTCGGCGATCATGGCCCCCAAACCGCACGGGCATTCGTTGTTTTAGTAGTTATACTGCGCTCATTTCACAATATGTTAACATACTATCAATTATTTGTAATCGCTGGCGGCCTATTGACAATTGTCTTTCAATCTTTCCATTTATTACTAGATGTTCTAGCTTTGTCGTTCTCATGATCTCATGATTCGTGGCTGTCTTGTTCTAATTGTGATAATCATATTCCTTTTCCAAAGAAGGCTTTGCTGAGAATGTTTTCGTTTGGTTTTCGTTTCTGTCCACTGGACGCCATTCTCATTAAACACCACATTTCGGTTGATTCGACGGTGGGCTGCGTGTGTTTACCTAATCCCGAATATAAAGATTGATGGGAGGGATATAGCACAAGTTTGCCATGCCAAACTATTAGGTGTGACCATTTCTCAGGATCTGACATGGAACAAACACGTGGATAATATTGTGAAAAAGGCTGGTAAACGCTTGTACATGTTATATCAGTTAAAGCGTGCAGGGATTACCCAGAAAGATCTGGTCAGTGTATATGTTAGTGTGGTGAGACCAGTTCTAGAATATGCATGTCCTGTATGGCACACTAACTTGCCCCAATATTTGTCTGACAATATTGAAGTTATACAAAAAAGAGCACTAAAATGTATTTTTCCTGGATTGGGTTACGCGGAAATACTTAGACGTGTTAACCTGGATACGTTGAATGTAAGACGGGACAGCATTTGTCAAAAATATTTTGATCAAATTAAAGTCGGCACACACAGATTAATTTATCTGCTGCCTGACAAAAGACATATCAAATATAATGTTAGACAACAAAATGTGTACCCGTTACCAGTTACTAGAACGAATAGATTCCGTAACTCCTTTATACCGTGGGCTTTATACAACTGTCAGTAAAAAGGCTATTAATATGGTATGATTTGCGGTATCAAATGTATTTATATTGTATTTGTATGATGTTTTGATG
>JAODUO010001415.1:85000-95000 GCA_025642075.2 Ridgeia piscesae | reverse complement strand
ATCACATATGGTTTGTGTTCCGGTACATACCTTCTTGGCTGCAATCCCATTTCTCTCCTGGAATAAGATGAAAACATGTGTTTACTCACAAAGATGATGTGGACAAGTTGTAGGCCTATACTTTTGAAAAGAAACAATAATACGTAAATCTAATAATACGCGATTCAAACTGCTGCGGCATGAGTACGAAGAATGAACCATAATGATATGGGTTGACCGAAGCTTGACGGAATCAACTGAATTACTGAAAATATCTTACAAAGAATCAGAACAAGAAAAAGAAGACGGGGCGAGACGGGAAGTGGATGGAAGGGAAGGGAACGAAACGGAACAGAAAAACAAGGAAGATGTGACCAAACAACATCACAAAATTGACGAAGTTGCTGCTTAAATATATCCACAGTGCAATACGATATAGAGCCCAGTCACATCTGGTGGTCGATGACACGTAGAGATCGTATCTCTCAATGGTTGGGTAACAGAGTAAACACGTAGAGATCGTATCTCTCAGTGGTAACAGAGTAAACAGCCGTAACAAATCCCCAGTGTGTAGTTTTTGTAACTGTCACTAGCCAAGTGCGCCTTGGACGGGTTTGAAGTTCTATATCTATGCAGTTTGAACGGCGGCAGGTGGGATTGAACCACCGTCCCTAGATTGACAGTCCGGCGCTCTACCGCGCGACCACCGACCGTATTGGTCTCTTTACGCTAGTATATTTTAATATTATACTATATTCGCCTTGAATTTATTTGTATATATTGTAAAGAGCTACAATAAATTTGATTTGATTGATACACTTAAGTGGAAGAACAGTTATTGTGTTGGACAAGTACACTCAATCAACCACACGTGGTTTTTATTACGCTCCATTAACCTGTTCTCACGGCGCCGTAAAAATGTTCGCGAAAACAGGTCAGACGTGAAGTTAGATCTAAGAGCAGCATTCCACATTATTGTAGATGTCACGTGGCGTGGCAGCAATTTCCACAGAGCTGGAGCAGCCACGGGAAAACGTCGATCACCAAGTTGAGAGTGTTCACTCGAGCGTAGCCATTTAGTCGGTTTGCACAATGGCTGATGCGTCAGTAGAAGGAATCTTGAAGTGTACTCGCACTGTTGTCGGCAGACAATGCAACTTGATCAGTAGAGATGTGACGTCGCAGAACATCTTTGCGCCATCAACCAGGGTCGTGATCCTTGGTGCCTGAACATCTGCCACCAGACAACTTCTTGTCGAGACCTCTGAGTACACCGTACATCGTTTAAGACGAAGCACGATGTACTTAGAAGCAACACCTTTTACAATGATGAATATATGAAGTATTTTAACAGAGCATACGTTGCCACCAAAAACAGATATTTAACGATATGTAAGGGCTCAGTCCAGTATTTGGAAGAACAAGAAGATGTTGAAGAAGAATAGGAACAATAACAAGATAAAGAGAAAGAAGAAGAGGAGGAGGAAGAAGAAGGATGTCAGTTCTTCCCTCTCCCCAGTAGTTGCATTCGTAGACTGGACAAGTCCAGTTTCAGTATTGTTACCTCTTTACTCGCGTAACTCTCTCAGCAATGCATACTACCGCAACGACCAGACCAACAGTAAACGACAACACCAGCCTGCTAAAAACAGATGTATGTTCTGAAGTCACGAAAACAGCAGCGAATTTTTAAGTCAGTCCTTCTTCCAGCAAAGTAGTAATAATAATAAACTTCGACAGCGCTAAAATCCGCATGAATCAGAGCTCACAGGCGCAACGTACAATAATCATTAGACCCAGTCGTGAATAAGGACGGGCAAGAGTGACCACCACATGTGTTAACAACAGACACCGGCCTTGACAACGGAACAGTGGAGATCGACAGTACGACAGAACACTACAATCACATTCGTTCCATTTGCTTGTCATTGTGTCCTCGATACATCCAACTGCTCGCGGACGCTCGACAAATTCGGTGAGCAAATAAAATCAAGAAATACAACCGACGGCAAAGTGGTTAGATAGAGCCATTAAATAGTCAGACAATATTGTCCACTTTACTCGTCCAGCTTTACGATGTTGACACACGGTTGATATGCCGGTTGATACTTGTCACCAGGTGTGGTGGGCCTACGTAGGTCCCCGGGACCATTCCACTCAAATAAAATAAAGAGCTCTTAAGGAAAGTTCATCCCTGAACGAAACCCGTTATTAAATTAAATGAGTTATTTTTTTATAAACCAAACGTCTATTGTCATACTATCGTGGACACTATTTGTATGACACACCAGAGACAATGTCCCGCTGGTGCGTCGTCATGTTGACAGTTTTCATGCATTTAGGATCACTGTTAAGGATCAAAACTGATTTTAAAGAGAAACATCGGGTTTAAGAAAATACGTTAATGAAATGGTCCCCTGACGTTGGCAATTCCAACATAACTACTATAATATATATATATATATATATATATATATATATATATATATATATATATATATATATATAAATATATATATATATATATATATATATATATATATATATATATATATAAAAAATATATATATATATATATATATATATATATATATATATATACATATATGTATATATATATATATATATATATATATATATATATATATATATATATATATATATATATATTTCACACATACACACATGTTCGTCGGTAATAACTCAATTTAATTATTGGCAACATCCACACTCGAACTATATCGCCCCGACAATGTCTCATGAAGAGGTTTACTGAATGCCGTAGACCCTAATGGTCAACGGCTCATCTAATAATACATAGTCCCCTTTTATCGCAGCTACTGCTTCGTGCAGGCGCTAGTCACAATAAGACGCCATTCTTGTTTTTCGTTTATATTATGTATAATACTGTTATACCAATATGTTATTGCAGCATTTAACAATATGGGATAATAATACAAAAATAACTTCTAAACATAAAATAGTTACCAAGATAATAAACGGGGCAAAGCGCATCGGGTGCACTTTGCGTCACGTAGAGGTTAGCGTTACCCCAAAATCATTGCATCATCATAATTTTAATAATGACCTACATGGCAGTATTGCCCGCAAGAACGCTTTGGGTCTTTATTTTGGAATGCAATGTGCATTCAAAACAGGGAAATGACCAGCGCATTTGCCACAACCGTCACTACAGTTAAAATTGATATCCCCCGTTGAACTACCGTGTGTTCCCTGAATCCGCCCCTACATTAGACTCTAAAATTTCCCTAAATAAAATGAGATTTTTTTTACCAACTCATTGCAATAGGGACATTTTTGGGGTATGCAACACATCGCGTGGGCATTTGTTCTGTGGTCGGATCAAACATTTAAAGGGACATTTGTTATGTGGTCATGCAAAATATAATAAAATTTTTCTTTAATAATAATTTAATAAATTTTTATTATAATAATTTAATAAAATTTTTTATTATAATAATTTAATAAAATTTTTTTTATAATAATATAATAAAATTTTTATGTTATAATAATTTAATAAATTTTTATTTATAATAATATAATAAAATTTTTATTTCATGAACACATTGTGAATAAACATTTTTATTGGCATCAACTACATAGGAATAGGAAATTTTTATGTGGTGGATGCAACTCATTTAATAAACATTTTTATGGGTCGGAGCAACTACATTGTGAATAGGAACATTTGTTATTGGTCGGATCAACTACATTGTGAATAGGGCAGTTCGGGTGGATGCAACTAATTGGAAAAACTTTTGTTCTATTATGAACTACATTGTGAAAGGGAACTTTGTTTGTGGTATAACTCATGTAATAAACATTTGTTATGTGGTCGGATGCAACTCATTTGAAAAACATTTGTTCTTGGTGGGATCAACTACATTGGGAAAGGGAATTTGTTATTGGTGGATGCAACTACATAGTGAATGGCTTTGTTTGGGTCTGCCTCTTGTAAAGGGAATTTGTTTGGTCAGATGAACACTTTGAAAGGGGACATTTGTTTTGGTGGATAACTAATTTAATGGAACATTTGTTCCCAAAAACCCAAATTTGAATAGGAAATTTGTTATGTGGTCGGATGAAACTACATAGTGAATGGGAACTTTTTTATTTAGCAACAAATTTGGAATAGGGACAGTCCTAGGCGGATGCAATACATAGTGAATAGGGACATTTTCCTGTGGTGGTGAATACATTTGAATAGGGAATTTTTTCGTGGTTGGAGCAATAATTTGAATGGAACATTTGTTCTTGGTGGATGCAACTACATGTAATAAACATTTTTCGTTATCAACTACTTTGGAATAGGAACATTTGTTCTGGGGTTTGGATGCAACTACATTGTGAATGGGGACATTTGTTTGTTTTTGGATGCAACTACTTTGTGAATAGGAACATTTGTCCTGTGGTCGGATGCAACTACATTGTGAATAGGGACATTTGTTTTTGGGGTTTGGATGCAACTACATTGTGAATAGGAACATTTGTTTTTGGGGTTTGGATGCAACTACATTGTGAATGGGGACATTTTTTTGTGGTGGATGCAACTACATTGTGAATAGGAACATTTGTTCTGTGGTTGGATGCAACTACATTGTGAATAGGGACATTTGTTATGTGGTCGGATACAACTACATTGTGAATAGGAACATTTGTTCTGTGGTCGGATGCAACTACATTGTGAATAGGAACATTTGTTTGGGGTTTGGATGCAATACATGTGAATGGGGACATTTGTTATGTGGTCGGATCAACTACATTGTGAATAGGAACATTTGTTCTGTGGTCGGATGCAACTACATTGTGAATAGGACATTTGTTCTGTGGTCGGATGCAACTACATCGTGAATAGGGACATTTGTTATGTGGTCGGATACAACTACATTGTGAATAGGAACATTTGTTATGTGGTCGGATGCAACTACATTGTGAATAGGAACATTTGTTCTGTGGTTGGATGCAACTACATTGTGAATAGGAACATTTGTTCTGTGGTCGGATGCAACTACATGTGAATAGGAACATTTGTTATGTGGTCGGATGCAACTACATTGTGAATAGGAACATTTGTTATGTGGTCGGATGCAACTACATTGTGAATAGGAACATTTGTTCTGTGGTCGGATGCAACTACTTTGTGAATGGGGACATTTGTTTGTGGTCGGATGCAACTACATTGTGAATAGGAACATTTGTTTGTGGTGGATGCAACTACATTGTGAATGGGGACATTTGTTTGTGGTCGGATGCAACTACTTTGTGAATAGGAACATTTGTTTGTGGTCGGATGCAACTACATGTGAATAGGAACATTTGTTTGTGGTCGGATGCAACTACATTGTGAATGGGGACATTTGTTGTGGTGATGCAACTACATTGTGAATGGGGACATTTGTTCTGTGGTGGATGCAACTACATTGTGAATAGGAACATTTGTTCTTGGTGGATGCAACTACATTGTGAATAGGAACATTTGTTTGTGGTCGGATGCAACTACATGTGAATAGGAACTTTTGTTTGTGGTGGATGCAACTACATTGTGAATGGGGACATTTGTCCTTGGTGGGGCAACTACATGTGAATGGGGACATTTGTTTGTGGTCGGATCAACTACATTGTGAATGGGGACATTTTTTCCCGTGGTCGATGCAACTACATTTGAATGGGGAATTTGTTTGTGGTGGATGCAACTACATGTGAATAGGGACATTTGTTGTGGTCGGATCAACTACATTGTGAATGGGGACATTTGTTTGTGGTCGGATGCAACTACATGTGAATAGGGACATTTGTTTGTGGTCGGATGCAACTACATCGTGAATAGGGACATTTGTTATGGGTCGGATGCAACTACATTGTGAATAGGAACATTTGTTTTGGTCGGATGCAACTACATGTGAATGGGGACATTTGTTCTGTGGTGGATGCAACTACATTGTGAATGGGGACATTTGTTCTGTGGTCGGATGCAACTACTTTGTGAATAGGAACATTTGTTTTGGTCGGATGCAACTACATGTGAATGGGGACATTTGTTTGTGGTCGGATGCAACTACAGTGAATGGGGACATTTGTTTGTGGTGGGAAAGCAACTACATTGTGAATAGGAACATTTGTTTTGGTCGGATGCAACTACATGTGAATGGGGACATTTGTTTGTGGTCGGATGCAACTACATTGTGAATAGGGACATTTGTTTGTGGTCGGATGCAACTACATTGTGAATGGGGACATTTGTTGGGTCGGATGCATTTACTTTGTGAATGGGGACATTTGTTGTGGTCGGATGCAACTACATTGTGAATAGGGACATTTGTCCGTGGTCGGATGCAACTACATGGAATAGGGACATTTGTCCTGTGGTCGGATGCAACTACATTGTGAATAGGACATTTGTTCTGTGGTTGGATGCAACTACATTGTGAATAGGAACATTTGTTATGTGGTCGGATGCAACTACATAGTGAATAGGAACATTTGTTATGTGGTCGGATGCAACTACATTGTGAATAGGAACATTTGTTATGTGGTCGGATGCAACTACATAGTGAATAGGAACATTTGTTCTGTGGTCGGATGCAACTACATTGTGAATAGGGACATTTGTTATGTGGTCGGATGCAACTACATTGTGAATAGGAACATTTGTTATGTGGTCGGATGCAACTACATTGTGAATAGGGACATTTGTTCTGTGGTCGGATGCAACTACATTGTGAATAGGAACATTTGTTATGTGGTCGGATGCAACTACATAGTGAATAGGAACATTTGTTATGTGGTCGGATGCAACTACATTGTGAATAGGGACATTTGTTGTGGTCGATGCAACTACATTGTGAATAGGGACATTTGTTCTGTGGTCGGATGCAACTACATTGTGAATAGGAACATTTGTTCTATGGTCGGATGCAACTACATTGTGAATAGGAACATTTGTTATGTGGTCGGATGCAACTACATAGTGAATAGGAACATTTGTTATTGGTCGGATGCAACTACTTTGTGAATAGGGACATTTGTTATGGTCGGATGCAACTACATGTGAATGGGGACATTTGTCCTTGGTCGGATGCAACTACTTTGTGAATAGGGACATTTTTTCCCGTGGTCGATGCAACTACATTTGAATAGGGAATTTGTTTGTGGTCGGATGCAACTACATGTGAATAGGGACATTTGTCCTGTGGTCGGATGCAACTACATTGTGAATAGGGACATTTGTTATGTGGTCGGATGCAACTACATCGTGAATAGGGACATTTGTTATGTGGTCGGATGCAACTACATCGGAATAGGGACATTTGTTTGTGGTCGGATGCAACTACATTGTGAATGGGAACATTTGTTCTGTGGTCGGATGCAACTACATTGTGAATAGGGACATTTGTTCTGTGGTCGGATGCAACTACATTGTGAATAGGGACATTTGTTCTGTGGTCGGATGCAACTACATTGTGAATAGGAACATTTGTTCTATGGTCGGATGCAACTACATCGTGAATAGGGACATTTGTTCTGTGGTCGGATGCAACTACAGTGAATAGGGACATTTGTTATGTGGTCGGAAGCAACTACATTGTGAATAGGAACATTTGTTCTATGGTCGGATGCAACTACATCGTGAATAGGGACATTTGTTCTGTGGTCGGATGCAACTACATTGTGAATAGGGACATTTGTTCTGTGGTCGGATGCAACTACATTGTGAATAGGGACATTTGTCCTGCGGTCGGATGCACTTACATTGTGAATAGGGACATTTGTCCTGTGGTCGGATGCAACTACATTGTGAATAGGGACATTTGTCCTGTGGTCGGATGCAACTACATCGCGAATAGGGACATTTGTCCTGTGGTCGGATGCAACTACATTGTGAATAGAGACATTTGTTCGGTGGTTGGATGCAACTACATTGTGAATAGGGACATTTGTCCTGTGGTCGGATGCAACTACATTGTGAATAGGGACATTTGTCCTGTGGTCGGATGCAACTACATTGTGAATAGGGACATTTGACTGTGGTCGGATGCAACTACATTGCGAATAGGGACATTTGTTCTGTGGTCGGATACAACTACATTGCGAATAGGGACATTTGTCCTGTGGCGGATGCAACTACACTGTGAATAGGGACATTTGTTCTGTGGTCGGATACAACTACATTGCGAATAGGGACATTTGTCCTGTGGTCGGATGCAACTACATTGCGAATAGGGACATTTGTTCTGTGGTCGGATGCAACTACATTGTGAATAGGGACATTTGTCCTGTGGTCGGATGCAACTACATTGTGAATAGGGACATTTGTTCTGTGGTCGGATGCAACTACATTGCGAATAGGGACATTTGTCCTATGGTCGGATGCAACTACATTGTGAATAGGGACATTTGGCTGTGGTCGGATGCAACTACATTGCGAATATGGACATTTGTCCTGTGGTCGGATGTTCTCACAGTTTTGATGCTCTCTTAACATATACCAGCAAACTTCCTGTAATGTATCGATATATCGTATGTTGGGGTACTATATTAGCTATCATGACATCTTTTGGTTACCATGTCTGACAATTTAATAATAACAACATTAACGATATCTAACCATCTACCGTCACGATTCTGGCTATGTTACGTGACGTCATGAAAGGACCCCTAAAATATATCGAGCGTGCATCACCGCCTTTAGTAACCGCGATCGTTGTAGAGATTACGCAGAAATACTCAATCTATATCATTTTAAAGCCAAATTTTTTCTGCAGTAGTATAAAGGATTTTATTCCTTTTATGATGTCAACAATGACTCTTTCTAAAGCCGACTTTTCGCTCTACTTACATTGCGTTGTAAACATGGAGGCTAAAATAATTTGAATAACCTAAACTGCAAATGTGAACGTTAATGAATATAGATCGCCAACGGATAAACAAACTCGAAATGACCCCGACGTTTATATGTTTAATGTAATTGAATAATAAATGTGATGTAGGTGTACTGCTAACCAAATCCTGTTGAATGAATAAATAAATGAATGAACGAATGCATGCATGATTGCATGAACGAGTGAATGAGTGAGTGAATGAATGAGTGATTGAGTGAATTAATTAATTAACGCTTTATTTAATAATAAAAAACGAATATGCGCAATACTTGCACAGTGTTTGTTTGACACTAGAAAGTCACCTCATTTTGAGTTAGCCAAATTAATTTATTATGCGTGAGTTCTGAGGTCAGTTCTACGAAGAAGAAGTTGCCTTCAATACAACGTACATTTGTTCTTTTCGTGAAAACCAAAACGAAAAAACCCTGACCTCAGTTCAAACACCCGTTGCTTCATTTAACTAATGTTTGTGTGCGCGTGAGTGCCAATGGATATTATCTCGGATCAGAGAACTTTCTTCGAATACAGCATGCCGACAACATAGCTACAACTGGTTGCGAGCGCGTCACGCTAGCTGAGCAGCAATTCTCCGAACAGGCATATTTTTGAACGGGTTGCAATAGACAGCGCTCAACCACACACGCAGCTACGTTCGACAGAAGTTCTAAGCACATAAAGGGCACTTCGTCTGAGGTCATACAGAATGAATAAACCCCGTCGTGTGAACTTAATTTCACCCTGGTCAATGGCCACTACAGTTAAGTCGGTACTTATAGTCACGTATTATTAGCGAACAGTTGTGTTCACTGGTTATGTTCACCCATGAGCATGCGGAGCTATTGTGAACGTATGTGGTAAGGCACGGCGTCAATAAAAGGGTATTATTTATGTATTAACTTTCGCCAAAGCAATTGCGGTGTCGTGGGCCCATATTCGACCGGGAATCGCGCTGGTCCGAATTCGGAGTCGAATCTGGACTCGACTCCGAATTCGGGCCCGCGCGACTCCAAATAATTGTTGATATATTTTATGCACAACGTCCACGAAATCAGTTATTTTCCACATTTATATACTTTTAAACACTATGTTCTTTGTTCGGTCGAAGTAGTAAACTCATTAGC